>PVIU01011800.1:45245-63298 GCA_004026605.1 Ondatra zibethicus | reverse complement strand
GTGTAAATCCAAACTCTGACTGAACGTGAGTGACCAGATTTGGTTCGTATGGTCCTAAATAGAACCCCAGCAGCACAGGCACTGAGAGAAACAATTAATAAATGGAACCTCCTGAAACTGAAAAGCTTCTGTAAAGCAAAGGACACCGTCAACAAGACAAAACGACAGCCTACAGATGGGAAAAGGTCTTCGCCAACCCCACATCAGACAGAGGTCTGATCTCCAAAATAAAAATAGAACTCAAGAAATTGGTCATCAAAAGAACAAATAATACAATAAAAAATGGACTACAGATCTAAAAAGAGAACTCTCAACAAAGGAATCTAAAATACCTGAAAGACACTTAAGGAAATGTTCACCATTCTTAGTCATCAGAGTAATGCAAATCAAAACAACTCTGAGATTCCATCTTACACCTGTAAGAATGGCCAAGATCAAAAACACTGATGACAACTTATGCTAGAGAGGTTGTGAGGTAAAGGGAACACTCCTGCATTGCAGGTGGGAATGCAAGCTGGTATAACCCCTTTGGATGTCAGTGTGGCGATTTCTCAGAAAATTAGGAAACAAACTTCCTCAAAATCCAGCAATACCACTTTTGAGTATATACCCAAAGGATGTTCAATCGTGCCACAAGGACATATGCTCAACTATGTTCATAGCAGCATTGTTTGTCATAGCCATAACCTGGAAACAACCTAAATGCCCTCAATCGAAGAATGGATAAGGAAAATGTGGTGCATTTACACAATGAAGTACTAACTATACAGCAGAAAAAAATTACATCTTGAAATTTGCAGGCAAATGGATGGATCTAGAAAACATCATATTGAGTGAGGTAACCTAGACCGAGAAAGACAAATATCATATGTACTCACTCATAAGTGGCTTTTAGACATAAAGCAAAGAAAAACCAGTCTACAAATCACAATCCCAGAGAACGTAGACAATAGAGGACCCTAAGAGATCTAATCTACAGCGGAAGTAGAAAAAGACAAGATCTCCTGAGTAAATTGGGAGGATGGGGCCCATGGGAGAGGGTTGGGGGGGAGGAAAGGGAGGGTAGCAGAGAAAAATGTAGAGCTCAATAAAACCAATTAAAAAAAAAAAGACATTCTGCTGGTGCGACAATTGCTGAGACACCTCCATCGCTCTCCTAACTCCCCATTGTCGCTGTCTATGCTGGCCGTGCATTTGGAACTGACACACAGAAAGCTGGTTCACAGGTCCAGGCCATCCTTTAGAATGGCTGCTCTTTCTGGAGGTCTGAGTTCGGTTCCCAGCAACCACATGGTGGCTCACAACCATCTATAATGGGATCTGACACCCTCTTCTGGCATAAACATGTATACTGTAGAGCATTCAAGCATAAAATGTAAATAAATAAAATGTAAAAAACAAAGAAAAAACGAGGAAAAGGGACATTATTGAATTGTGTCTCCCAAGTGTCCTGGAAAATAACATGTTTGTGTTTCAATTCTCCTAGAGTATACTGGAACTGGAACATCCCACCCTTGTACCACCCCCACTCCCACCCCGCCCCCTACCACCAAACACACACACACACACATACACACACACACACAACAAAACCCACAAAGGTTTCTTTTATACCCACTCTCCAAGGATAGGATTGTTGCCTTCAAACATTCTGTTAATAGTGTTTTGGTAGTCCCCTTGTGGTAGTTTGAATGTAATTGTCCCCCATAATCTCATAGGAAAAGGCATGATTAGGAGGTGCAGCCTTGTTGGAGGAAGTGTGTCACTGTGGGGTTGGGCTTTGAGGTCTCCTATGCTCAAACTATGTGCAGTATAGACACAGACTCCTGTTGTCTGCCAATCCAGATGTAGAACTCTCCAGCACCATATCTGCCTGCATGCCAAAGACTGAACCTCTGAAGTATCAGCCACCCCAATCAAATGCTATCCTTTGTAAGAATTGCCATGTGTCTCTTCATAGCAACAGAAACCCTAAGACACCCCAAGGGGAAAGTGGTACTCACCTCATCCCCATACTGTACATATCTGTTAAATTCATTCTTCCAGTACCAGAGCCACGTGGTGCTGAAGACAAAATTCTCTGACTGTGCCACAAACGAAGGAGTGGAGAGGCGTCGGATGAGATAGGAACCACAGGTCATTTTCTGGAAATCGAGCCGATGGGTTCCTATCAAAATGCTGAAAGTAAAAGGAAAAAATTAAGCAAACACTTCAATGACCTCTGCCTCCAACATTTTGGTCATCCCTACCATGAACACAGAATTTAAATTTTAGGGCTGCAATGGATCTTTAAATGTTCTTTCTCTATTTCTGTCTCTTTCATTCTAAATGGTACAGGGGATGGACCCTAAATTTTCTCTGTACAGCTTTTGGTCTTACACATAATAGAAAAACTGAACTACAGACAAGTAACTTGTCTGTACTACATATGGAATGGTTTCTAATACTGCACTGCTCCTTGGTATGGTGGTAGACTTTAATCCCAGCACTCTAGAAGTTGAAGCAGATGCATCACTGTGAGTTTGAGGCCATCCTGGTCTACCTAGTGAAGGTCTGGCTCAAACAATTAATAACTAATTAATTTAAAAATACTTTAAAGTTATTCATTCTTACCACCCCCAGAAGAAAATCCCCAGTGGGCTAGTACAAAGGTTAAGAGCATTTATTGCTTTTACAGATGACTTGGATTCAATTTTCTGCACTCATATGGCTACTCTCAACTATTGGTAACTCCACTTCCAGGGAATCCACACATGCAGGCAAAAATACTCATACACATAAAATGGAAAAAATTTACATAAAGGGAAAATGTAAAATGATTCTCCCCATAAAAGAACAGAATCACCCATAAAACAAACAATAGGTTAAGTGATAGGAATTTTTATTTATTTATTTATTAGGGTTTTTTTTGAGGCAGGTTTCTCTATGTTGCCTTGGCTGTCCTGCTGGAATTCACCACTACCCAGCTCAGAACTCAATTTTTAAATTAAAACTCATTTTTTAATTAAAAACAAAAACAGGCCGGGCGGTCGTGGCGCACGCCTTTAATCCCAGCACTCGGGAGACAGAGGCAGGAGGATCTCTGTGAGTTTGAGGCCAGCCTGGTCTACAAGAGCTAGTTCCAGGACAGGCTCCAAAGCTACAGAGAAACCCTGTCTCGAAAAACAAAAACAAAAACCCACCTCAATAGTTTCAAGATTGAGAAACTGGGTTTATATAGAGGGGGAAAAAATGTCTTACCTGGGGGAGGGGAGAAAGAAATGTCTCATCTACAGATGAGAACAGCAAGTTCCACCCTCTAGTGGCAGAACGCGGAAACACAGGACATCTACCAAAAGCTTCTAAATACCATACTGAATGAAAAGGACCCTTCCCTCTTGCACATCAAAAGTAAATGTGGTTTTGTGGCTATCACCCCATCCCCCTGCCAATCCTAGCAAATGCAGTAATAGAAGCAACCCTCTCGTAAGTCTCTAGAACACAGAGATGGCACACAAAAAACTTCTGTGCTAGAACACGTGGAATTATTCAAATCACACGTGAGGACGTATGTGCACCACCTCCACCTGGCTTTTTTTTATAAATGTTTTTTTCCTTTATAAGAGCTGCCATGAGCTGAGCGGTGGTGGCACACACCTTTAATCCCAGCACTCAGAAGGCAGAGGCAGGTGGATCTCTGAGTTCGAAGTCAGCCTGGTTTACAAAGCAAATTCCAGGATAGCCAGAGCTGTTACACAAAGAGAAACCCTGTCGGGGGGGGGGGGGAGAAAAAGGAGAAGAAAAATGACTGACCTCTGTACAGGATACACCTACAAATCAAACAATCATGTCACTAACTATTCCTGGAGTCCCCAGCATTAGGCAGCTTGGTGTACCACAGGCTGATCTTGAAGCGTCCCTCAGTCCCAGTTGTAGAACCCATTAGCCAGCGGACAACCACCAACTTACATTTCATTTTGGGGATCACAATAGGCCTTCTCAATGTCTTCCATGGGCCGGAAGTCAATCCAAGCATTATCTACCAACACCTGCCACCGGTAGGGCAGATGGAAGTGGCTCTTGTCACAGTTGCCTACAATGACAGAGAAGGGGTTTACAGTGAAGGGTTGGGGTTTCTAACCAATTCAACTTCACTGTTCAACTTTCAAGTTGACCGCTGACTTCCTGTCAAGGCCAGCCTATCCTACCAGCCAGGCGTATCCCCATCGTGCCCTCACTCAAGTTGGTCCCCACTTGGGCAAGTCCTGGTGTGTGCCACACTCCCAGCAGGACTAAAGGATCTTCAGGAACCGCAACTTACTCTGCTGGCAGCCCTTATACAGATGGTCGTGACAGATTTCCTTTGGGCCACGATCATCCATCGTAGGCGACGCAGCACTTGTGATGTACAACAGGTCATCTGCAAAACAAAAGAGGATGCGTGGATGCCAAAAATGAAGATACCTGGCCTCTCTGAGAAAAACATCAGAAATGGGGTCCATATTCACATCCACCCTGGATTCTCGGGCTGCCCCTAAGAGTCTGCACAGCCACTCTGTAGAATGAAACAGGCACTAGGGCCCTAGGGATTCCTGGCAAGGAAATGACTGCAATTCTGAGGCTGGAGACTCAATGCCATGGTATTGTGTTTAGGAGTCTCTTCCCTCTGTGACTTGCACTCAGGAGTCTGAGGTCATCCTTGAGGGCTCACTCACAGAGGCATGAGCGGAGTTCTTACCAGGGATCTCAACTCTGTGGCTTGAGGAAAGCAGGGGTGACAGAAGCAGCCTGCTGGCCTGTGCAGGGGCAGTGATCTCCTCAGGCATAGCCAGGATCTGGTTTCTCAGACTCTGCACTCCAGAGCACATGGCTTCTTTTCTTCCCGTGACTGCTGCTTTTACACCAAAGCTGGCGACGCTGCTTTCAGAGTTGGTAGGAGTTTCATTCAGAATTTGACTGGAGCCATTTGGTACATTATGGGTCGATTTAATGGGCCAGGGTGTGTTTCCTCCATATTTACCATCCAGGAACGCCATGTCTTGACCACTGTTGGCGATTCTGCCAGTGATGCGGGGATTCTGAGGGTTAGCTGTACTCTTCTGATGGTTGCTAGGTAATGTTACTTCTCCCAGACCGTTGACTGTGGCCCTGTCACCTAGAATTCCTTCCACAGTAGCTCCACCAGCATAACGACCCGAGAGAGGGACCTTCTGGATGTCCTGAGCCCCACTCTTGCCCTTGGCATCCATGTGGTGTCCAGAAGGCTTGCTCGTTTTCATGGCCATGGCTTCATGTGTTTGTGTCACATCAAGACGGAAGCCGCCGGCAGCTTGGCTTGGGGGTGGATCAGAGCGATTCCTAGAAAATAAGCCATTCGGGTCCCCATTCTCTGAAAACTTCAGGCTTGCTCCCGTTTGACCGGATCCTCTGAGACCGGGAGTCTTTGATGAAACGGCCGAAAGCTGTGCACAGTCGTGAGTTCCCAGGAACTTGAACTTCTGAGTGACATCTGCAGACACATCCTCCAGGGAGTCCTTACAGCTCGTGACATCTGGGCTAGGTGGACCAGACTCCGGAGGCGAGACAGTTGGGACAAGTTCTAGACTGTTCTGAAAGAAGCGGTCTCTGCTTTTGCTTCTGCCTCTGGCCCCGCCTCTGCGATGTGAATGGGGAGCTGGAAAGAGAAAGAACCCAAAGAGAAGTTGAAGCTCAGGTCCAGGTCTCTTTTGCTCGTCCAGCCTTGTGAGCTGAGTTTCCTAACTGGAGGCTACAAATCTTTTTTTTTTTTTTTTTTTGGTTTTTCGAGACAGGGTTTTTCTGTGGCTTTGGAGCCTGTCCTGGAACTAGCTCTTGTAGACCAGGCTGGCCTCGAACTCACAGAGATCCGCCTGCCTCTGCCTCCCGAGTGCTGGGATTAAAGGCGTGTGCCACCACCACCCGGCCCAAGGCTACAAATCTTAAGATGGAGCTGGAATCCCGGCAGAGTAGGAGTCTGTGGCTAAGAGGAGGACCCCACACTCTTCCAGTCTCTCCTGGGAATCAGTGAGTCTCCCTGTCTCCAGACTCTAGTCCCCAGTTAAACTTCATTACTACAGTGAATGAAAGCTGGACTGGAGCAAATTAGAGAAGAATTTCTACAACGCGCAGAGACTCCATTCATTGTGAATACCTGAATGAGCGTTCTTAACACTGAAACCAAACAGAAAAGGGAACCACAGACTCAAGCTATGGTTTCATCTAAGTTACAAACCTTCCAGGCTTCTTCCTCTAGGTTTCCCTAAAGTCCAAACTTATCTATAGTCAAAACTGAAGGCAGACATAGTGGCTCATGCCTATAATCCCAGTGCTTGGGAGGCTGAGGTGGGTGGGAGTCAAGCCGAGGCTACATAGCAAGTTCTCAGCCAGCCTACCTACCATACATTATGTATACTGAAGAAGAAAGAAAAGGAAACGCTAAAGCCTGGAGCATGGATTCTAATTGGTCTACTTGGAGTCAGGGGGTGAAAGTTGAAGGACCAGAGAAGCAGAGCAGCAGCCACTAGCAATGCTCACACCAAAAGAGTGATCCTGTCCTCAGACTGACTGCTCAGATTGACTGCATTGAGCTCCTGTCTCCTCCTGCCTTATACTCCTCTCTCCGCCCAGCGATATCCCTTCCTGTCTCCACCTCCCAAGTACTGGGATTTGGCTCTGTTTCTCTTTCAGACTGGATTAATTTAGTGTAGCCCAGGGTGGCCTTGAACTCACAGAGATCCATCTGCCTCTGTCTCCGGAGTGCTGGGATTAAAGGTGTGTGCCACCACTGCCTGACCTCTGTGGTTAACTAGCAGCTTAGTTCTCACTCTGAGCTTCAGGCATAGCTTTGTTATTTGTTATAGCATAGACAAAATAAAATATTACTATAAAAGTCAAACTGATGGAGCCGTGTCTTCTTTCTAGAAAAGTGATAGTGCACATCTTCTGGAAGCAGAGACTATGGAAGGAATGATCCAGAGTGTGAAGTCTGGGTGTGTGCTGTACATCCGTGATGTCTGTTGTGGAAAGGGATTTGAAAGGTGGGTGTGTGTGTGCTTCTGAGGAGCATGTGTGTACTGTCCTGGTAGAGGAAAGGGGACAACGGTTACGTAGCTAAAGCAAACCTCCTCCTCTTATGATGGCTAACTCCACAGGTGAACTAGAAGTGGTAGTAAATACTGATCTCTCCCCCACACAGTGAACCCAAATGGAATACACCAAAACCCGCCTCTGCAGACACCCGCTGCTCAGAGCCCTGGAGTGCAGAAGACAAGCGTGAGTGTGGAGTCAGCGAGCATGCTATGCTCAGCTCGAAAATATTGCTCTGGATTTCATCTCCACAGTGCTGTCTGGTGTCTAAGCATGACTTAAAGCGCCTTGCAATAAAAGCTGCTTAACATTTCTTTCTTTGGTTTTGGCTTTTTGATGTTCCTATCCTGGAACTCACTCTGTAGACCAGGCTGGCCTCAAGCTCACAGAGATTCACCTGCTTCTGCCTCGCAGTGCTGGGATTAAAGACATGCACCAAGTCCAGCTGCTTAACAATTTTTATTTTTTAAACTTTTTTAAAAAAATTATTTCATGTGCATTGGTGTTTTGCTTCCATGTATTCCAGACCTTAGAATTACAGACAGTAGCCGGGCGGTGGTGGTGCATGCCTTTAATCCCAGCACTCGGGAGGCAGAGGCAGGCAGATCTCTGTGAGTTCAAGACCAGCCTGGTCTACAAGAGCTAGTTCCAGGACAGGCTCGAAAGCCACAGAGAAACCCTGTCTCGAAAAACCAAAAAAAAAAAAAAAAGAATTATAGACAGTTGTGAGCTGCCAAGTGCATGCAGGGAACTGAACGTGAGTTGTCTAGAAGAGCAGTCAGTGCTCTTAAAACCACTGAGCCAACTCTTCAGCCCCTGCTTAGCCATTTCTAAGCATCTGTTTCCTTATGTTTAAGTAAAGTTAATAAATAATAAACCTGCCATTGTTCATAGTTTTGCTGTGAGGAATAACAAAGTATTCTGGGGGGAAGTCTCCTGTAAACCATAAACCATTGCCAAAACACAAGGAGATGCAGCTTTTCACCACATCAATCTAGCATCTTGGAGTCAGTCAGGTATCCCATCTGCTTCATAGACTTCACCTCCTTCTGTATCTATTTTATAAAGACAAGGAGTGAGAGGGCTTGTTTGGTAAAAGTGCCTGCCACGAAGCCTGAATAACCTGGGTTTAATCTGAGTTCTCGCTAGAACTCCTGTGAATTGTCCTCTGACCTTCACACATGCAGCTATACACACCCAAATAATATGGTTGTGATGGCTAATTTTCTGTCAACCTGACACAGCTAGAGTTTCCGGAGAGGAGGGAAGCTCAACTGAGAAGAATGTCTCTGTAAGACCCAGCTGTAGGGCATTTTCTTACTTAATGATTGATGAGGGAGAGCCCAGCCTATTGTGGGTTGTGCCTTCCCTGGGTTGATGGTTCTGGGTTTTAGAAGAAAGCAGGCTGAACTGCAGCCAGGTGTGGTGGTGTGCACCTTTATCTCAGCATGTGGGAGGCAGAGGCAGGAGGATCTCCTAGTTCCAGGCCAGTCTGACTTACAGAGCAAGCTCTACAACAGCCAGGGCTACACAGAGAAACCCTGTCTCAAACAAACAAATAAAAGTATGTGTGGATGGCAAGGTGGCTCTGTCACCAACCTGAGTTGATTTCCCAGGACCCACAAAACAGAAGGAGAACTGATTCCTGAAAATTACTCTCTGACTTCAGCATGAAATAGTAAGCAATTGCAATTAAAAATTGTATGTGTGCGTGTTTGTATGCACACACACAAACGTGTGTGTTTTTATTAACAAAGTTAATAGCTGCTGAATCTCAAAACTTTCATTCTCTTTTTTTTAAAAAAAGAAAGCTTCAAGGAAAAAAAGATAAAAAAAAACATTTTGAGCCGGGTGGTGCTGGCACAGGCCTTTAATCCCAGCACTCAGGAGGCAGAGGCAGGTGGATATCTAAGAGTTCGAGGCCAGCGGTCTACAAGAGCTACTTCCAGGACAGGTTCCAAAGCTACAGAGAAACCCTGTCTCGAAAAAAACAAAAATAAATAAATAAACAGTTTGTTAAACTATTTGTTTTTGAAACAAGATCTCTCTATGTAGTCCTGGCTGTCCTGGTACTCTAGGTAGACCAGGCCGGCCTTGAAATCAAAGATCTGCTTGCCCCTGCCTCCCACAAACAAAACACAGACACACACACACACCTGACAATAATAACTTATTTAAAATCAGAGGCTGTAATAGCTATGTGTAAATCATTTTCAATTGTATTAAAGTGGTGCATGCATATGGGAAAGGTGTGGAAGGGAAAATAAGGAGGTTTTTGTGCAGTGAAGCTGAGATTTTACAGGTAGATTTCTTTCCTTCTAAGTTCTGTTTATTTGAAAGTTCGCACAATTAAAAAAGGCAAAGGGCACACCTCTTATGGCAGGGGGGTTCCTCCGAGAGTGCTTGTTGTTGCAGATGTCCTGGATGTTCTGGACCACATCAGAACTCAGCCCGTGCTCCTTCATGATGGCCAACACCTTCCTGTCCATCAGGTTATGAGACCTGAGGCAGTTGAGATAACCGCAGTTGCCCCGGGTGAAGTGCTCACAGATGTGGAGTCTCTCGCAAGGTTGCGGCTCACCGCAGATCTGTTTCCGGCCCTCTCCTTTGTAACTTTTGCATATCTACAGAGGGGAGAAGAACAGTGATCGATCGAGAACACCTCGCATCCGCCACACCTGTTAAATGCACAAGTCTCCTTTCTGTAAAAAGCAGAAAAACAATGGCCACACAGCCCACCTCTTTGATGAGATGGATTCAACTGGTGACATATTTGGGGACAGGAGAGATCTGCAGGCTAGTTAACAGATGACAGCATGCATTAGGCTTGGAGACAAGTTCTTTATCCATCTTACTGTTCTGAAAGACCCCTGGCGTGTTATCTCACTCAAGTCTCGGGATAACACGACCCCCCAAGAACTCACGAAGAGACCATCCTTGCTGCAATCACACGAGGTTTATTGACAGGAACCAGCACTGGAGCCAAGACTCATATCCCACGCAGGGGTAGCGGAGTTCGACCCCAAGTAGCTGGGAGAGGGGGGATTTAAGGGAAGAAACGAAACCACAACCCAAAGGGGGTAGGGAGGGCGTCATTGGAAAATTCCTAAAATACCAGTGATAATCACAAGGGGGTAACTCCCTGTTTCTCAAGATTATAATCTAACTTTATGGTCAGCTAGTTCCTGGAACAGAGTCACTGAACCAGCTAACCTAGATTTTTGGTTCTTCTTTCCCTGCTAGGATTTTGGCTCTATTTTTGCTGCTAGAGGGGTCTGGATTTATCCGGGTCTTTCAGTTCAACAACTAATTTTTTTTGGATAGGGAAGTGTGTCTTGTCCACTATTTTAGTCAGTATTTAACAGAGTACCCGATACATGCTGGGTTTGGTGTTTTTTTTTTTTTTTTTGGTTTTTCAAGACAGGGTTTCTTTGTAGCTTTGGAGCCTGTCCTGGAACTAGCTCTTGTAGACCAGGTTGGCCTCGAACTAACAGAGATCCGCCTGCCTCTGCCTCCCCAGTGCTGGGATTAAAGGCGTGCGCCGCCGCCGCCCGGCTTGTTTTTGTCTTTTGAGACAAGGTTTCTCTATGTAGCCCTGGTTTGTAGACGGAGGCTGCTTGTTCATTTGCTGGCTGCCCAGACCTGAAATAATCACACTGAAACTATATTAATTGCAACACTGTTTGGCCAATGACTCTAGCGTATGCCTAGCTAGCTCTTACATCTTAAATTAACACATTTCTATTAATCTGTATATCACTACGTGGTTCCACGTCTCCTGCAGTAGCTACATGGCGCCTCCCTGACTCTGCCTACTTTCTCCTCCATCTGCTTGGAATTCCCATCTGGGCTGCAAAGCAGCTTCTTTATTAACCAATAGTGTTCGCAGCATACAGAGGGGAATCCCATATCACTGGCTAACCTGGAACTCACTTTGTAGACCAGGCTGGAACTCACAGAAATCTGCCTGGCACTTCTAAATCTTAAATCACAGAGGCGATGATGCTAGAAGGGTCTGGAATTCTGTCCAAGGTCACTGTGATGTTGAAAAGCGGGGTCTGGATGATGAATGATGCTAAAGGGACTGGGGATATCTAGGGAAGAGGGGAGGGAGAAAATAGATAGATATGGGGCAAAGCACCCTAAGTACTTAAAGAAGAATTGCTGGGGACTGTGGACCCCCAGACCCTAAATTTCCTGTGACCCCCTGCCTGCCTCAGTAAAACAACTTGTTTTCCTATGCTTGCAGCCGCACTGAGTAAACAACTTGTCTTGCAGCTGCTCTGAGCACCAGACCCTCAGAGGTTCCTGATGTCTGGGAGTGGTTTCTGGGGGGTTTGCAGCTGAGAGTAAGGGTGTGGAAGGAGACCCTATATAAGCTGCCCAGGAACACAATAAAAGGGGCATTCTTGGTGTTACCCATGTCTCTGTGTGTCTGTGTTTCAATCTCCAGCCCCTTGCCCAACCGTGGCGCATGATGGCACATAGAGCAGGCGTTGAGCTGCAAAGAACTCTAGAGCTGTGGTAGGGAGAAGTAGGCCTTCCCCAAAGAATTATCAAATTCATCACTATTTTTCCCCTACGTATCTTTTCAATGCAACACTCTCACACAAAGCCCTACCTTCATAGCTGCTGAAGTTCAGAGGCTACCTCAAAAAAAAAAATCACCTGTTGAACTAAGTTTTTAAATTCCCCAAATGGTTGAATCTTCAAGGAATCTCCACTTGTCTAATCTAACAGGAAAACCTGGGTTCCAACCTTCCGTGCGGCTTCTGCAGCTCAGCCACTCTTCCTCTTGTGTTTCTTTGCCTTCCTCTCTGTGCCAGGCTGGCACTGACTTTGTATTGTGAACACACGGAAGGATTCTCACGAGGGTTATTCTCAGGTCAGACCTTGAGCAACATCTAGTGACTCCCCACTCCGTAGGCCTATGCAGATGAGACGCTACTATCTACACTGTCTCCATCTTTCCTCCAATCATAGAAGCGCCTGGCAGGCGGTCATTCAGCCAAAAACTAAATTTCTCGGCCTCTCTTTCAGCTAAAATGACCACATAATAAGCACTGATCATCGATATGTGAGCAGATGTGCTACCCATTACGTCTAGTTTCTTCAAAAGTAAACTGCTGCCTTCGGCTTCCCATCTACAACTGCACTGACTGAAAACTGGTGACCAGTGACAAATCCCTTGTCACTGGTGGAATGCCACATTCTGATGGCTGGCTTGCTCGTACTACTCTTGCCTGGTACTTAAAATGAGAATCAGGACCTACCTCAGGCATGAAAAAAGGGTCGCTCTGGACCAGGAGTACTGCCAACTCCTCCTGGTTAAGTCCAGAAAGTTCATGATTCTTCAGGACCTGGAAGTTCTGTTCCGAGAGAACTTCGTGAGAGTATTTACAAAGTTTCCTGGAAGAAAGGGGACAACTGTCAGCATCTGAACTTCACAGAAGAAAGGGGGACAGCTGTCGGCGTCTGTACTTCACAGAAGAAATGGAAGAGAAGGCAGCCACAGACACGCGACGGATGGAGGAGAAACGGAAGGGAAGGTAGCCATAGACACAGGCGACGGATGGAGGAGGGCTGGGAGAGGGAGGAAGGCATCTTGAATTCCAAAGTTCCAAAGGGGGAGAAGAAAGGGATTACCAAGACGATGAGGGTGGGGGCAGGCAAGGGCATTGGGAGAAGGGAACAAGAAAGAACAAGGCGTGACGGCATGGATATACAAAAATGCCATAATGAAATCCATTACTGCCAGGTGGTGGTGGTGCACACCTTTAACCCTAGCACTTGGGAGGCAGAGGCAGGTGGATCTCTGCCGGCTCAAGGCCAGCCAGGTCTACAGAGCAAATTCCAGGACAGTCAGAGTTGTTACACAGAAAAACCCTGTCTCGAACAACAAAGAAAAAACTTAAAAGAGTGGATTTCAGTGGTAGAGCACCTGTTTAGCATGTGTAAGGTAGATTTAAAAAAAAAAAAGACTCTGTTAAACTTTCACTCAACAAAGATCAATGATGTATCTTCAGTGATTAACACAATCAATCCTGCAGAAAAAAAAATACAATTTTCCAAGGTACAAGGTCCAGTCAGATGGCACAATGGGTAAAGGTAATAAAGGTTTGCCAGCAACCTGATGACCTCAGTTTGACAGCACATGAACAAATATATACTTAAAACAAAAGAAATAACAAAAGAAAACAACAACAACATTTACAAAAAAACAAAAGCAAAATCAAGGTCTCACTATATAACATCAGCTGGCCTGGAGCTTGAAACACAGACCATGCTGGTCTCAAACTTCAGAGTTTAAAATAAAAATAAAATAAAATAAATAAAAAATAGGGTGTGTGGCACATGATTTTAAACCCAGAACTTGAGAGGCATAGACAGAAGCTTGAAGCTAGCCTGATCTATCTACATAGCTAGTTCTAGGCCAGCCAGGGCTACAAAGAGAGACCCTGACTAAAAACAAAGAAACAAACAAACAAAACACCTAATAAACCAGGCAGTGGTGCTCCCGTCTTTAATCCCAACACTTGGGAGGCAGGGGCAGGCAGATCTCTATGAGTTCGAGGTCAGCCTGGGCTACAGAGTGGAGTGAGTTCCAGGACAGCCAGAGCTACACAGAGAAACCCTGTCTCGAAAAACCAAAACAAACAAAAACCAATAAATAAAATACTAATGATGATGATAATGATATGTTTACCAAACAACTGAATCAGAAGGGGTGCATAATTTACAAATTGATACATGCACACATAATCTCTGACCTTAACTGTTATAATACTTCTCTTGCACACAGCTGTGAAAGAAGGAAAAAAACTGGCAAAGGAAGAGGAAACAGCGTGTTGAGAAGCCACTGCCCATCGAGGAACAAACATCACCAAGAGGCCTGCAGAAGGCCTGATGGCCAACAGCCCTTGCCATTCTGCCAGAGGACACGAGTTTGGTTCCCAGTACCCACACCAGATGGCTCACTCTTAGAATCTCTATTGTGTTTTGACTAATCCGTTTTGCTTTGGAACCAATGGTGATAATTTACATGTCCTTTACAAAACAAACTATTAACACAATGATTCTCGATGATGTTGGCTTACTCCTATTCAAAAATCCTTAATGGGTTTAACTACTTTTGTACACACATGTTATTCTGATTGTCTCAATTTCTGTAAAATAGCACATAATTCTGTTACCTCTATAAACGATACTACATATTACCTGTGTAGTAACTGCACTAAAATATCTGGGTCTCGGGCAGAAACTAACAGCTGGTTTATCCAGGGCTTATTCCAATTTTAATCCCCAACTAAAACTTTTCCTTTAATAATTGTCTTTCATTTCTAAATATTAAATATTACCTGTTCCACTACTGTTTTTCAGTTGTTTATTTCTGGTAAACAGAAATGCAAAATGATTTTATGGAAACTGGTGGGCTTTCACAAACATGAACATCCAGATGGAAATCATTCTTTAAGAATTAGTCTTGCAAGGTGGTGGTGGCGCCGCCTTTAATCCCAGCACTTGGGAGGCAGAGCATGAGAATCTCTGTGAGTTTGAGGCCAGCGTGGTCTACAAAGCGAGTCCCAGGATAGTCAGGACTACACAGAGAAACCCTGTGAAAGAAGAGAGAGAGAGAGAGAAAGAGAGAGAGAGAAGGGAGAAAGGGGAAGGGAAGGAGGGAGGGAGGAAGAAGAGAAAAAACTAGTCTTTAAAAGTCATTCACATGGGCTAGAGAGACAGCTCAATCAGTGAAGTGCGTGCATGTCTTGCATTCATGACAACCTGAGTTCAATTCCCAGAACATACATTAAAAAAAAAAAAAAGCTACGTCTGGTAGCTTGTGTGCAATTCCAGCACTGGAGACGTGCACACAGGCAGATCCATTCCTAGGGCTCACTAGTCAATAGCTTGTGTGCAATTCCAGCAATGGAGACATGCACACAGGCAGATCCATCCCTAGGGCTCACTAGTCAGCTAACTCAGTCCCTTGATGAGTTCCAAAGCAGTGACAAAACCTGTCTCAACACAGAAGGAGGAAGGACAGCTCCTGAGGAATGATGCCCTACTCAAGCATGTGTGTGCCTATATATGTAGATACCACACAAGCGTGCATGTGCATGTGTATGTACATACTACACAGGGTCACTAACAGCAATGTTATTAAGCCTTCAGAAGCACCAAACTTTTTTTTTGAAATATTTATTTATTTATTATGTATACAATATTCTGTCTGTGTGTATGCCTACAGGCCAGAAGAGGGCACCAGACCCCATTAAAGATGGTTGTGAGCCACCATGTGGTTGCTGGGAATTGAACTCAGGACCTTTGGAAGAGCAGGCAATGCTCTTAACCGCTGAGCCATCTCTCCAGCCCCCAGCACCAAACTTTTTAAAAAATTTCACAGACACAACCCTGCTGGCAGCCAGCCCTCCCAAGCACTTTGCTTCAAGGAAAGAAAGGTGAAGGGCTGGTGCTGGCCCCCATCCTAGCCATTTTCCCAGACACTCCCTTCCCTTAGTTTCCCCGCTGCTAACCTTGGCTTCCAGGGTGTTTCTGGTGCTCGTTGATAAGGAGCTAACTTTTGGCTTCTGCTCTGTGGTTTCAGATAACTGCCCCCAAAGAACCCTCAGTATCTGGGCAGAAATGCCACCTTATCACCCTGAGGCCACAGAGAGGCTCTGAGGGGGCTGCTGGCACCAGAGCAGATACACAAGAAAGCAAATGGCTCCTCAAGTAGTAAGAAATGGTAACTTTGGAAAAGGAGCAAGGATGGCCATGTCTCTAGTGGCAGGGGCATCTCTCAGACCCAAAGCTTAACAATAAATGACCTTTTTCCTTTGCCTTCTATCCACAAAACAAATGTTGCTTTAATCCACATTCTCCCCAGCCCAGGGGCATGGCCTAAACAATCTAGCCAGGAAAATGGCTCTTAACCCAGGCAGCACGTGACCACCAACCGAGGGCTGCCGTGAAAGATCTGACCCCAGCCACACCTGGAGATTGGTTTAATCAGACTGGTGAGAGACCCCAAGTGAGTCTAGCGTTTTCTGAGGCCAGGACTTGAGGGTTGGGCTTTTCCCAGTCAATCCAGAGTAAGGTTCCTGACTGGGTGTTCCCGTAAGTAAACATACCAGCTGCTCAACCGAAGATCACAGTAAAAGAAAACTTAGGAGTCTTGGGTTTTGATGAGAACTACACTGAAATATTATTTCCTTCCTCCGGGACCCCTGTGTTCTCCTATAACCCATGGGGGTGATAAACACAGAGATAACTGATTTGCATAGAAAACAGGAAATAGTGCACCATAATATAAGCCAGGTAGAAAAGGAACCAGGATGTGTGAAAGATCTGTGTTAGTATCCAGACATCTGTACTGGCCTGCCCTTGGGGTGCTGACAGGACACGTCACCTCCTGTGCACATTCACTCAATAGGATGGAGTCAAAGAACAGTTCAGCACAACCAAGGCTATGCAGGGAGGGAAAGAGTGGGGTTCAATGGCTTTTTCCCACAGCCACATTATAACAACACTCTGGGTGTATAGGGAACCCAGGCAACTGTCACAACATGGCAGTGCCTGAAGGTGCAGCAGGAAGTGAGGTCAGAACGCCCAGGCCCAGAGGGGGAGGGTGGCGGAGGGAGCTGAGAGACAGAGATCTGTGACCAAGGGTGAGACAAACTGGTACCAATTGGATCTCCTAGGGACTTGGAAAAATCCCCTCCCCTATGCCATGCCCAACCTGGAGATGTAGCTCAGTGGTTACACACTTGCCTAGCATGTGTGAAGTCCTGGGTTCAATCCCCACTACAAAACAACAACATCAAAAAATCCTCAAACAAAATCTCCATGCCTGTTTCCTACCCTAACTAAATCTTTAAAAGTATGGGACTAGAGAGGCCACTTGGCGCTCTCACAGGGGACTCCAATCTGGTTCCTAGCATCCACATTGAGCAGCTCAAAACCACCGGTAACTCCAGCTTCAGGGTACCCAATACCTTCTTCTGGTCTCTGTGGGCTCAAACACACACACACACACACACACACGCACGCACGCACAAAGAAACTGGCAGTTTCCTCTTCCTACTCACAAATACCTGTCACTCAAGCTGGTGGTATGCCCCCTACCCTAAACCTCTCCAGCCTCTGAGTTTCATCCCCCCCCCCACGTGTGCTTTTCTTTTCCTATAAAACCAGCCATTTTGGCTATGTGCCCTCTTGGCTCTTGTGGCCTCTTGGTCCTCAGCTACTCTCTCCGCTCTTCTCTTCCTGTCTCTCTCTGCTCTTCTCTTTCAGTCTCATCCAGATGCCTCGGGCTGTTCTCTCCGTCCTCAACCACACCTAGGAGCAGTCCCATCCCCATTCTTCATTCAGACAGATTTTGTCAGGACTTCCTCAGCACTTCAGAATAAACAGCCATACTGTGTTTACATCCTATTAGGTAGCACACATAAGCTAGGGATGGTTTTAAGTATGTGGGAGGATAGATATGTGGAGGTCACGTGTAAAAACCACACTATTCTGTATTAGAGACTAGCATACCGGAAGGTCCCCCAACCCAGGGACTCTGAGGGGTGACTGCATATGTTCATCATGTTCTGACGAGAGGAGTCAAAATATTTGAAAGCTATTTCCCCCATTTAGCCTGAGGGCATGAGCCTCTAAAACACCAAACTCCCTTCTCTGAAATGCTAAACAGTTAAAGGCTTATGAAATGGTCTATTCTCTCCAACCAGCTCAGCTCCCCTGATCCAATTTTATTAAAGTGATGTCTGCCTTCTAAAAGTTGGCATGGTGGCACACACCTGCAACCCCAGCACATGCCTGTAACCCCAGCACATGCCTGTAACCCAGGCACATACCTGCAACCACAGCACACACCTGTAACCCCAGCACACACCTGTAACCCAGGCACACACCTGCAACCCCAGCACATGCCTGTAACCCCAGCACACACCTGTAACCCCAGCACA
>PVIU01011800.1:22836-45145 GCA_004026605.1 Ondatra zibethicus | reverse complement strand
AGACTTAAATAAAGGTGTTCTCTTCTTTTTCTCCATCTCAATATAACACAAAAGCATGAAGGATGTGTGGTCAAACTGCTGTGTAGAGCCCCAGTGGAGCAACGGGCTGGTGCACAGTACTTGTACATTAAAATGCTTCTCGCTGCTTAAGATTTTTTTTTTAATCATTGAAGTATTACTTATATGGAGTTTCTTAGTTCATTTTTGCAGAACATTGCCGACACTGAATGTCAAGTTTGATGGAAGTAAAACAAAAACAAAAAACCATGAAACAAATCTGAAATAGAACAGAGTCAAAAATGATTCTTCTGGTGTGCACCCTGCTTGGTCACCAGGTTGCAGAAAAGAGCAAGCGTGCCTTGAAGGCCTGAGGAGGTGCGTGCCTGACTCTACAGACAGAAAGAACTTCCCAGGAATGCTCCTGCCCAGTAAATACACCAAAACCATGTGTCACTTGCTCAGCTAAAACACAAGCTTTGAAAACACTCTGCCTGAAAGGAGCAAGAGAGAGGCCACACTGTGTGACGCCACTGAGGGAAAAGAGCCAGAAGAAAATAAATACATGGGGGGGAGGGGAGGGAGGAGAGATGGGGGAGGGAAGGAATCAGGCCTGAGGGCATTTTCTGGGGTGATGAAGTAAGTGTTCTGGATTTTGATAGCGGTAGTAGTTGCACAACCATAAAACAGAACAAATAAGGCAAGAATGTGCTTATTGATAGGAAATAAAAAAAAATGGGTTTAGGTTGGGGATTTAGCTCAGTGGTAGAGCACTTGCTGGCAAGCACAAGGCCCTGGGTTCAGTCCTCAGCTTAAAAAAAAAAAGGTATTTAGCTATTAAAAAAAAAGAACAGCAACAGGGGCTGGAGAGATGGCTCAGGGGTTCAGCTGCTCCTCCAGAAGTCCTGAGTTCAATTCCCAGCAAACACATGGTGGTTCACAACCATCTGTAGTAAGATCTGGTGGCCTCTTTTGGCTTGCAGGGATACATGCAGGTAGAATGCAGAATGCAGTATACATAATAAATAAACTTAAAAAAAAATTTAGTATCATCATTTCATAAAATTTAAGGTAGTTCTATAGGGAAGATGTGCACAAAGAAACAATCAAAATAGTCAAAGATTATAATTTAGTAGCAAAAGAATTAAAAACAACGTCCATTTTAATAATGAGGGAAAAACGCTTTATGCCTTAATAAAGCAGAATAGTCCCTTCTAAAATCTGAGGTCTACAGCAAAGCTGTAAATGAAGGTCCATATGAAACGCCTACACATAAAAATGTAATATATTTACTATATACACATATATATAGTAAGTCAAGCTAAGAATCTATTGAGTTTTCCCTCCTATTGTGACAAATTCTGCTCCACAATAACCAGGACGGTTATTATGAATGTGAACTTAGAACTCTCAAATTGCTCAATCTCAGCGTGGGAGACAGCAGCCCTGTTGTCCAGTTCTGGTCTACCAGTTACTTCTCTCCTTAGGGTCTCCCTACACCCACGGAACTGACAGCCTAAGGTAGTGAAGGCATCAAACTGTGTAAGCCTTTTCTTCCCACTGTAGAAAGACGCAGGGAACCATGTAGACTCCAGAACCGTGAGCGAGAATTCCATGGGCCCAAGGACTCCAAGCATGGTGTAGGCATGGAGAAGGTGGTGTTAGGTCTGAAGTGAGCATAATTCCTTGGTATTATGTGGTCTTTTAAAACTAGGTAGGGATACAACTTGACAAAGAGCAGAACCAAGACTCATAAAAGCCAGAGCTCAAGGCAAAGGAGAATAGGAAATAGATCAGGGGAAGCATGCTGAGCAAACAGGAGCAAATGAAGCAGGAAGAGCCATCCTTTGGTGACCTGAGAGGTTGATTTTTAAGTCCCCCTCGATGCCGATTGTAGGGCCCGGGTCTACCCCTGCTCCCGGGGTTCATTTTGAGGACAGTTTCTGGCCAGCCAGCGTTTGTTCCTGTGCTCCCTCTGCCCCGCCTGGTGATTAGCTGTAGGGCATTGCTTACTCCATCTTGGGTGTGGCAATTTCTCATCTGCCTGGGGGAAATTCCTTGTGCAGCAGCACAAGGTATATAAGGATTTTCCCAACATTGAATAAACAGCATTCGGCTGAACTCCTTTCAAATGACCCAGGTCTCTTGTGTGTTCTTTCAATCTCCAGGCCCTTGTCCCGCTAGCATATGATACAGTGGCCCGCAAACTGTACCGAGAGGGTAACACAGAATCGAGTGTTCCAATTGGAGACCCTGCTGGGATATCAGGAATTACAGCTGGAGGCCCCAGCGAGATTGGGAAGTAGGGGACCCCTAAGAGATTGCCCTAGGAAGGCTGGCCAGCAGGTAAGAAATTGATTTGTGAGGGTGAATTGAAAATGGGTGCAAGTAATTCTGTTCCAGTATGTGAAATTCCCTGATGTAAAGGGCACAGCAATTGCAGGCACACACCCTCCCGTGTGTCTCCCTGAGATTGCTCACGATTCCTGATACAATGGAAATGCTACGTAAATACTTGTTCTGCGGGATTGTTTGGAGAACAATGATTCCCTTTGTCCCCCTGCATATTTTCCATCAGCAGCTGGCTGAATCTGCAGATTCAGAGTTTACAAATACCCTAACCCAATCACCTGTCGGTTTGTAGGCATGGAAACAGGCAAAAGAATGGGACCGAAGGATGAAAATGAATACGCTCGGGCCTCTCAGAGCTCTTCATTTCGTTAGAAACAAGCAAAACTTTGAAAATAGAGATAGCCATTCTACATCCCTTTTAAAATTATTTGTTATTGTGTGTGAGCACTAATGTGTAACATGTACGGGAGCACAAGCATGCCAATGCGTGTAGAAACCAGAGGACGACTTTGTGGATTTGATCTTCTTCCTTCTTTCTGCGGATTCTGGGAATTGAATTCAGGTCATCAGGTTTGCAAGGCAAGCATTTTACCTCATGAGCTATTTAACAGGCCCCACACCTAATCTAAGTTTCAGCACTGAATACTTTAAAAGCAGGAAAGAGCCCAGAAAAAAAAAAAAAAAAAAAAAACACCCACCCTGACAGAAACTAAAGTCACAAAGTGACCTTAAGATCTGTTCCAACTACTTCAACAGAAGTCACGCCTGCGAGAAGAGTAACTTGATGGAGACCTCCCTGCATACAACTACGAGACAGTGGAGAAGCTAAAGTCGCACAAGTAGGGTTGACTTGTCACCTCTGCCAGCTACAAGGTGCAGTGGCCTTGAGAAAAAAACAAAACAGAACAAAAACAAACAAAAGACCTCTAAGTCTGTTTCATCCGATGAAGGTAAGATTTTTATTTTAGGTTTATTTATTTATCTTGTCTATGAATAATTTGCCTACGTGTATATATGTGCACCCCATGCATACCTGGTGCCTGTGGAGCCAGAAGAGGGTGTCAGATCCCACAAAACTGGGGATACAAATGGTTTTGAGCTGCCATGCTGATGCTGGAAACAGAACCCAAGCTTTTAACTGCTGAGCCACCTTTCCAGCCCCAAAATAGCATTTATAAGGTGTGATGGCATATGCCTGTAACACTAGTACCCAAGGCGCTTAAGCAGGGGGATTTTCTTGAGTTTGAGGCCTGTTTGCACAACCTAGCAAGGCTCTGTTTTATAAAACAATAACAACAACAACAAAAAAGGAAGAAAACCAAAATTCACATGACTGTGCTGAACTTCATGTGTGCTCTACGGCACACACGTAATCCCCTACACACATTGTACACCAACACACACACACAAAACAATAATAATAATGTTAAAATACTTTTTAAAAGGGAAGGATTTGTGGGGCGATGGGTGGCACACACCTTTAAGCCCAGCACTTGGAGGCAGAAACAGGCCTGGTCTGCAGACCTCTCAGGAGCTATGATGAAGACTAATTTAGCCATCATCTCTCTACGGTGCTTCTTGCATAATTAGTGTCTGTGTCACACCTGGGACTTGAATTTCAGGTTTGGGAATATCATGTCAGCAAAGCAAACAGAAATGTCCAAACTTGAGCGCCCAAATAAGGCTTCACCACCTACCTAAGGAAGACCTGTTGTCAACTAAAATGCATAGCCAGAAGCAGTACAAAAGGGAAGGCAGGAACACGAGGTCGGAAGAATTTCTATCTATAAATAAAGGTACTACAGAGAAAGTATCCTAAGACCAGCAAAAATACAAATTACACTACAAGATACAAATACAGTACATCATTGTGGGTATTAAATGGCTAGCTGGCCCCATTAGCCAGAATCACTAATGCATGTCAGGTTTTAGAAGACAAAATTCTCTGAGAGTTGCTAAAGGGAAATACTACAAAACAAACTTGGTTTGTTGTTTGTTTGTTTTTTTAATGTTGCGTAGACTCTGAGGAGAGTCTAGGGCTGTAGAAATGGCGGGTGGTTGAGAGCACTGGCTGCTGTTCCAGAGGACCTGAGCCATCCCCCGGTGGCTCACAGCTGTCTGTGGCTACAGTTTGGGGGTCGGGGGGTGATGCTTCCTTCCATCCTCAGAGGATACCAGGCACAAGAAAGTGGTGGGTGTGCAGACAAAACACCCACACACATAAATAAACACACTCTGGCCAGGTATGGTGGCGCATGCCTGTATTTCCAGCACACTCTGGAGGCAGAGGCAGATGGATCTTTGTCAGCTTGAGGCCAGCTCAGTCTACACAAGCAAGTTCCAAGAAGAAACACTGCTCCTCACGTAATGAGTTCTCTGGAGAGTCTATACCTACCCAATCTTGAACAGACAAAATAATCCCTCTATTATATATAATTTTCAAAATACAGTAATGTGCCGCTTCTGACCCAGCCTGTGAACTTAAAATGATTGTTTCAAGCCAGACAAAAATAATAATAACAAAACTCATGGGGCTGGAAAGATGGCTCAGCTGTTCTTCCAGGACCTGGGTTCAATTCCCAGCACCCACATGGCCACTCACAACTGCCTGTAACTCCGGTTCCAAGGGATCCTAAAACCCATGGCAAAACAACACTGCCCATAAAATAAAAATAAAAACAAAATTCATAAAACTAAAAATTGTAAACATGTGTGCAACAAACTGAAATGGCGGTTCTAAAAACATATTGGCTATATAGCAAAGTAATTACAGATTATGTCTATATAGGTGTTTTATTCAGAAAAAACAAGTTAGACTACTAAGGCAATCAGGAGAATTTGAATATCAAATTGCCTGATAATAATAAAATAATTGTTGGGGGGGATGAGGAGGTTGGTAAAGGGCATTGGTAAAGTGTTTTGCTAACATACACAAGGTCCTGGGTTGAGTCTCCAGCACCCCATATACCCGCTCGGGTTGTACCAACTATGTATTCCCAGCACTTATGAGGAGGTATGAGGACCAAAAGTTCAAGGTATCTTTGGCCTAAAGGGGAGTTCTAAACCAGCCTGGACTACAATGAGACCCTGTTTTAAGGGAGGGAGAGCAAGACTTGTTTTGTTTTGTTTTCTCAAGACAGGTTTTCTTTATGTAGTTGTGGCTGTCCTGGAACTTGCTTTGTAGACCAGCCTGGCCTTGAATTTACAGCGATCAATCTACTTCTGTCTCCCACATGCTGGGATTGAAGGCACGGCGCCACCACCAATGCTAGAGACATTTTTTTTCTTAAAAGTGATCACTGTACCGTGAGAATACTAATAAAACATCGTCCTTATCTGTTAGAGACACTTAATACTTAGGAAGTATCACTGCGATTTGCTTTCATGGAAACCACTGGAGCTGGGGATGGAGATAAGAATACTTGACACAAGACAGGCCATATTTTGAAAACTGTTGAATCCAAACGATGGGTACATGGTGGCTCAGCTGTCTCCCCTCTCCTTTTACTTATTTATTTTGGTCTTATATTTTTTTGTTTTGCTTTGCTTTTCAAGACAGGGTTTCTCTGTGTAATAGCTCTGGTGGTCCAACTCGTTCTGCAGACCACACTGAGGTCAAACTCACTGCCTCCACCCCACTTCCCCAAGGCAGGCATTAAAGGCCTGTGCCACCACCACCCGGCTCCCTCTCCATTATCAGTAGGCTGAGAACTGTAGAGAAACACTGAAACTTTTAAACTAAAAGCCAACACTACTGAATAAATTCTCAGAACAGGCAAGGACAGAGAAAAGACTCACAAAGGGTTCTAAACCTATTGCTATTCAGTGCAGTGCTAGAATGTTCCTTTCTTTTCTACCTCTAACCACTTCCCTTCCTTTTTACTTGGCGATTTCTTCAGTTGTAAGCAACTTCGATGCCTTTGTGCTAAACCTAACTTCCTGCAAGTCAGAAAGGCTTTCACGCTGTTGCATCATAAAACATTTAAATAAATATTTCAAGCACCTCTTCAAATATCCAATGAGCCAAATGAATTCTTGCTCCAAACAATTTAAAAAATATTACTCCATCCATTGAAAACCTTCCTCCTTTGTATGTTTTGATAAACACACACTGGAGGTGAGTAACTGAAGTTTTCATTAGTAAATGGATGATAAAAAGTTTGATGATCATGCTGGTTCCTAAACAGGGCAACATTCAGTTTTTTAAAGTGTGCAAAATCCTCTACTCAGAGAAAAAAAAAAAAAAGTGTGGGCCTGAAGGGACAGACCTGCAATCTCAACCTCTTGGGAGTATGACAGGAAGGAACCCAAGTTCAAGGGCTATGGAACGAATTCAAGGCCAGCCCGGGCAAGTTGATCAGACTCTGGCTCAAAAAGACTTTTTAAGGTTTCAGTGGTGGGATGCTTGCTTAGCATGCAGGAGGCCAGGCCCTATTATATCAATCTTCAGTACTACCACCATCACACACACACACAAGTTTGGAAAGAAGATAGCATTAGAACCATTCATTACCTCTGCAACACTCGGAAGTGCGACCCGGAAGATGAAAGGGCAGAAGAATGAGAAATTAAACTGGAGAAAAGTCGGGAGTAAGATTGGAGAGCCTGTTTGGAGGCAGTCTGGCCCATATGACCAGGGCACTGGTTCCCCAGACGCCAGAGATGGAGCCGCTGGATTCATAGCACAGGCCTCCGCAGGGGTTGTGTGTTTTTGGAAGCTGTCTCAAGAGATAGACAGAGGAACCCAAGCGAGTGATACCTCTCATGGAGAAATTTGGAAGACAGCTAAATAAAATACTTGATTTAAGCCTTGGAAACACCTACACTTAGGAAGCGAAAAGGAATCAAGTATGAACAGAAGCAGCTGCCTGAGACGTTAAACCACACTTTCATGCAGTTTGAGAGAATGGGGTAGCAAGAATGGGTTGGTCACTTGTGTGGACCACCAGGCAGAATAGGCAGGGAAGCTAGGAGGCCTAGCTTTGGTAATCTCAAGAAGGGGCATTTTAGCCAGGTAGTAAGAGTCAGAGGGGAACGTGGGGAGTCTCGGAGTGGAGGGCCACAGTGGGCCCCGGAGTTGGTGCACCGGAGACACGAGAGACTGCGCAGCACCGCTGGGGTACTGGGGAGATCACAACACGCCGGGATAGCAAGAAGGAAAAGATCTGCCTGCAACTTCTCCAAACTCTGGTTGGCCCCAAAGTCCTTTAATTAGGATTCTAGTGGGCGATGGAAAGGGTAGAGGAGCAGTCTAGTCTCTGCCAGGCAATAGTGCTTTAGCCCGGTCAGCGGTTCTCAACCTGGGGGGAGGGGGTCAACGACCCTTTCACAAGACTCGCCTAAAACCATCGGAAAACACAGCTGTTTACATTACGATTCATAGCAGTAGCAAAATTACAGTTATGAAGTGGCAACAGAAATAATTTTATGGGGGGGCGGTCACCACAACGTGAGGAACAGCATTAAAGGGTCGCACCATTAGGAATGTTGGGAACTACTAGCCTGGGTGGTAAGAGGAAAGGGAGAGAGGGAAAGAGGAGTAAGGGACGTGAAGCAGCCTCACCGTCCCCGGTCGGTCAGACGGGCTCCCCCACTCCCGGTGCACTCACCGCTGAGAGTGTGTATAGTGGCACCGGCCCAGCAGGTTGAGCTTGCAGAGGTGCAGGCTGTCGCAGGGTCTCTGGCAGTACTTGCGACGGCAGACGCGGGCTCGGGTGGTAGCCACTACCGACCGAGTGACCCCGGCCTGGCCTCCGATCTCCAATAGCACGAAGCGATCCGGCCCCGCCGCCTCCAGCAGCTGGCAGAGCTGCGCCTCGGGGAGCGCGATCTCATCGAGCAGTTCCTCCAGGGTCATGCGGCCCCCGTGGGCGCACAGGATCTTGGTGATGAAACAGCATACCCCGGGGTCGGCCATGGCGCGCTATGGCTGCCGCTGCTCTGGCCACAGCGCGGGACACCGCTTCGCCGAGAATCGAAACTTACGGGAGGCCCCAGGGGCGGACGCGGGCGGTGCCGTTTGCGGAGCAGAGCGGTTTCGCTTTCCAGCTCAGGCAGTGGCGTCTCGAGGCCCGACCTCACCCGGAAGGTCCTGGGGTCAGATTCAAAGTCCCCGGCACGGGAGAGTGAATGTGAAGAAAGCGACGCTACGCCGGTGGGTCTGCAGGCGCGGCGACACCCTCTGGTCCAGGCTAGACGTAAGATCCCCACAGCCCCGGACTGCGAGGCTGCTACCAGGAAGAGAGGAAGTAAAGATGTTCTTGGGGCTCGGGTGGAGTTTTGATAAGCCTGAGGCGAGTGACGCATCCTGGGGGGCCCACTGGTGGCGTCCTCAAGTCCGCCCCACCCAGTCCCGGAAAGAGCTGATCCTGGTGAGCGCTTCCTCTAAGCTGGGCGCTCTGCCGGCGTCGTCAATTCTCGCAGCCACCTCAGGACATGGATATTAACCAAACTTGCACTTGCGGAAATAACTTGAACAAACAGGTGGAGCTCGGATAACACCGAGTTTCTCAAAAGTCTGTTCGGGGCCTGATCGCGCTGCACCAGGTCTGGGACTATTACGCACTTTCTACGCACCACTGAGCCCCTCTTAAGAGAGCCGTGATTGTTACTCCCCCCTCGTTCCTGGCCTTCCTAACTAAAATCGCCAATTTTGCTGCCCCAAGTCAACTGCTTAATCAATCCCTGACAAGAAGCCACAATCGGGCATGCCTAGAATATCCCCCAATATCCTCCTCCCCCGCTTGGAAAAAAGATTTTTAAGATAAACCTTTTAAAATGCCTTAGAGGCAGAAAGAAATATTTCCTAGACTGCCACTGAGGAAAGCAAAGGCTAACGAAATTAAAGAACCATCCATATCCCCCAGGGAGTTTCCAGAAGATTCAGCTGCTCCGGTCCATTAGCATAAAAAAGCTCACTATATCCTTCCAGACTCTCCTGTTGAAATGCAAAAAAAAAAAAAAACCAAAAAAAACCCTTGTCTGCCCTTCCGCCCCCTCCCTTTGACAAATTGAGACTTTTGTTTAGGACAATTGTCTTTTTTTTTTATTCATCTATAGTCTTGGCTAATTTGCAGACCCCTAAAACACTAGATCCAAATTGGGAAAGAAAAGGGATTTTCCCTTCAGCGCTTCGAAATGAAATGAATGGATAGGACCACTGATCAGATAGGAAAGAAACGCACACGCGCGCACACACACACACATACACCCGAAACACTAAAATAATATTAATAGCTTGGTATGGTGATTACTTGCCTGTAATACAACATTTGATCCCCCCTGAGCCCTCTACATGTTGGAAGGGAGAGTTTACTCCTGCAAGTTACCCTCTGATTCCTCTCTCTCTCTCTCCCTCCCTCCCAATAAATGTAATTTAAAACTTGAAAACAAATCAGTAAGAAATAAATTCCTTCAAATTCTTCCAGAAACTTGAATGAGAATCACTCTGGGTGTGGCTATTCACAGACCTGCACCCTGATTCCCTGGAACAGTTATTTGGTATGAAAAGTAGCCCAGCCTGGGGCCCTCTGGCTACTTGTTGACTCTTGCTTCTGTAGTCATCTTTTCAATCCACTTGGCCTTATTTTCTGTCTGACAGGTTTCCAGAGACCGTTCTTACCAAACAAAGTAAGATCAATGTGTTTACTGACTGTCTTCGGTGTGATCCTTACAATAGTAACTCTGAAGACACAGAAATGAAAGGAACAACCTTTGCTCTCAGAGGACATTGCTACCCAGCTTTGAAAACAGCAGTCCCACCCCCTTAGACACTAAGAGCAGGTGCCATGAAGGAGCAAGTCACTCCTGTGAATGGATGAGCAGCTGGGTAAAGGCAAGATTAAAGATGACTCTTTTCCATTAAATGCTATAAACTTGTGCTTAAGACAAGGAATTAAAATATTATCTTTATTACTCCTATCTTGTAAGAAAGACTTTTATGAATTTTTTTTTAAAAAAAGCAAAAATCAAAAACACCTTTATTTGCACAAAAGACCCACTGCATTCGTGGACTTTAAGTTACTGAAGTGGAAAGCCCCTTCCTTCTCTGCTTCATTTTCTTTGCTACCATTTCCTTTAAGACTAGACAATCAAATAAGACTGTAAGGTAGGACCCAAGTGTAGAGGTTGAGGGGTACAGGATGACTCATAAAACCCAAGTAGCCAGGCTACTAGCACACACAATTATTTATTTATTTATTTACTGAGACAGGTTTTTTTCTGTAGCTTTGGAGCCTGTCCTGATCTAGCTCTTGTAGACCAGGCTGGCCTCGAACTCACAGAGATCCACCTGCCTCTGCCTCCCGAGTGCTGGGATGAAAGGCGTGCGCCATCACCGCCTGGCTTCTAGCACACATTTTTAATCCCAGCACTCCGTGGGCAGAGGCAAGCTGGTTGGGAGTTGGAGGTCAGCCTTGTCTACAAAAAGATTCCTAGGACGGCCAGGGCTATATAGACTGCCTCAAAAAAGAAAGAAAGAAGGAAGGAAGGAAAAAGAAAAGAACCAAGTGTACTTCCTGCCTCTGTTAGCTCTCCTGAGGATACCCTCTTAATCAAGGCCAAGTTTGTTTTGTACAGACATTCAGTTGGAGTAGTATTCTCTTTCTTTGAGACCCCTGAGCATATTCCTGACAGGAACATGTTTAATGAATGTGAAATAAGGAGTCCTGGGGCTGGAGAGATGGCTCAGCGGTTAAGAGCATTGCCTGCTCTTCAAAGGTCCTGAGTTCAATTCCCAGCAACCACATGGTAGCTCACAACCATCTGTAATGAGATCTGGTGCCCTCTTCTGGCCTGAAGGCATGCTTTCAGGCAGAATACTGTATCCACAATAAATAAATCTTAAAAAAATAAAAATAAGGAGTCCTATTGGCTCAACCCTTTGCCCTCAGAAATGACCAATCCCAAAAGGGATTACCTCAGTCATGGGGGCTAGAGAGATAGCTCAGCAGTTAAGAGCATGTGCTGCTCTTGCAGAAGATCTTGGTTTGGTTCCCAGCACCCTTACGGTGGCTCACAACCACACCATCCTCTGGCCTCCATAAGCAATACAATAGGCAAACACACATAAAATAAAAATTAAAAAAACATGACAAATCTCCATCTAGTTCCCACCGTAAGAGTCATAAGAAACCACACTGTGCAAGCATAAAGTACTTCTTCAGGGAGCCCTTCCATCTCTCTGGGGCTCCTTCACATGTTTCCATTTACTGGTGGAGCACGCCTTTAATCCTAGCACTTGGGAGGCAGGAGCAGGCGGATCTCTGTGACTTCGAGGCCAGCCTGGTCTACAAGAGCTAGTTCCAGGACAGGCTCCAAAGCTACACAGAGAAATCCTGTCTCAAAAAAACAAAACAAAACAAAAAAAGAAAGAAAGAAAGAGAAAAGAAAAAAGAAAGAAAGGTCTTTTACTCACCCCTTCCGAATTTCCTTATTCTTCTTGAGCATAAGATAACAAACTTAGCCTCTGGTTGGCTTCAGTAGTCATAGATTTTTTTTTCAGACATCCTAGTCTCCCAAACCCACAACGTTAAACCATCCATAGCCAAGAAAGCACCAGCACACTCAAAGAACCCACATCAAGGTAATCAGTGGCTCTTCTCCAAACAGATTAAGGAGATTAAGAAACAAAGAGTCCTGTTGGGGAGATAGCTCAGCAGTTAAGAGTGCTTCTTGCCCTTGCAGAGGACCAGCTTGAGTTTTGATTCACAGCTTTCACCACATGGCATACATTCACACAAATGGACACATATATGTATATATAATACAATAAGCCCCCCCCCCTTTTTCTTTTTTTTCGAGACAGGGTTTCTCTGTGGCTTTGGAGCCTGTCCTGGAACTAGCTCTGTACACCAGGCTGGTCTCGAACTCACAGAGATATGCCTGCCTCTGCCTCCCGAGTGCTGGGATTAAAGGTCTGTACCACCACCTCCCAGCAAACATTTATATTTTAACATGCTAAATTTTACTGATCTCTACTAGTCCTGTATTGCATTTGCCAGGACACAGATGTGAGAGTCCATTCTACCTTATATGAAAGTCAAAGAGTTTGAGCTTATTTTTGCTTCCTCAAAGTTGTTGACAAGAGGTGTGGCTACAAATGAGAGATTCTGACCTACGGTGTGGTTAATTAGTATTTTGAGTGTTGAAATAGATCTGCTCCACCTGGGCCAAGGGTTGGAGAATTCAACTCTATTCCTGTGTCATGTTAATGAAGTCTGTGGCCTCTCCTCTCCACTTTTGGAGTGAAGTATTTAAGCCGGTGGAAACTAAATGAGGCAAATCCAGTATTCATTAAATGTCCCTCCTGATGCTGTTCTGTGGTTCTGTCTCTTATTTCTCCTATATCTCTGTTCTTTTTGCCTAATAATTCTAATCCATGGAACAAACGTGTTTTGTCGAAGCTGGCTTTTGACATGCATTTACTTATCTTTGGGGTAGTTTATTTATTTTTTTTTTAGAGATTTATTTATTATATATAGTGTTCTGCCTGCATGTCTGCAGAGCAGAAGAGGGCACCAGATCTCACTACAGATGGTTGCGAGCCAGCATATAGTTGCTGGGAATTGAACTCAGGACCTTTGGAAGAGCAGGTAGTGTTCTTAACGGCTGAGCCATCTCTCCAGCCTATCTTTGGGGTATTTTAGAGGCAACATTCCCTTGACTAAATTCTATTTTGTATGATTTTGTATCTTCTAAGCAAATTTGTTAGTAAGTCCTTTATAACATCAATTCTATGTCTTTGAGTTTCTTTTACATCAGCAGTCAGATGGAGACTGAGGTCAGCCTGGACTACATAGGAAATTCTGGGACAGCATGGGCTATATGGCAAGGGGAAGAATAGGAGTAAGAGAAAAAGAAAGAGGAAGAAGGGGTGCATGGGGAGGCAGATCCTGAGTAGAACACCAGAGAATGCCAGAGAAGGAAGGGAATGGGTCTGAGGGAACAACTTCATACTTTCATGAAGACTAAGTCAGGAAAAGCACGGTGCTAGACAGAAAGAGCAGGAGTCCTGCCCTGGGCAGTGTCCTAGCTTGCCTTCTGTTGCTGTGATACACACCATGACCAGAAGCAACTGAGGGAGGGAAAGGGTTATTTCATCTTGTATCTTATAACCCATCATGAGAAGTCAGAGCAGGAATTGAAACAGAGACCATGGAAGAATGCTGCTTACTGGTGTTATGCCCAGATCACGGAGTCCCACCCAAAACCAACCAGGAGACTGAGTCCTGTATACAAAAGCAAAGAGCCTTTTTCTTAGTCTCTTGGTGTGTCCAACGTATTGGAGTGATCAGAGAGCTCTGAGATCGTTAGAGTTGGATTTTTATAGTAGCAAAAGTGGGGGTGAGGGATTTCTAAGGTTTAGGACCTTAGGACATGTGTCTAGGGGTGTCCTTGTGAAAAGCAATGGGTGTGTGCTGGCAGGTCATCCTATCTACAATGGTTGGAACGTTAGGAATTTCCTTTGGAAGGTCTGTTCCTGGGTGGTGCCTGGGTAGTCTCAGTTTATTGTCTTTCTTGCAACCAGGTTTTGACTTAGGGAAATCTACTGAGACCCAGGCCTCTATTGAGCTTGTCACAGTTGGGTCCCACACCTAGCTTACTCTCCATTCCTCACTCAACTTGCTCTTTTTATACAACCCAGGACCACATGGCCAGAGGCGGTACTACCCAAGTGGCTGGGACCTCCCACATCAATCATTAATCAAGAAAAGAAAAAAATGCCCCCACAAATTTGTCCACAGGTCAATCTGATGGACATACTTTTTTTTTTTTAATTTGAAATTTCCTCTTCCCAGATGACCCTAACTTAGGTCAAGTTGACCAAAAACTGCTCAGCATAGATGAAGCCCATGTGCCACTGCCTAGTTGGTGGAAGTCAGCAGAGAATTACAACCTTCAGAAGATGCTGAGTAGATACAGGAGAAGCTAAAGCTGGATCATGTGGTACTCTGAAAGTAATGGGCCTTCATAAACTCATAGGGAGTGGCACTATTAGGAGGTGTGGCCTTGTTGAGGTAGGTGTGGCATTGGTAGAGGAAGTACATCACTGTGGAGGCGGGCCTTTGTGGTTTCCCATGCTCAAGACTGTTTAAGTAGAAGCCTTACAACTGTTCAAATATACCCAAAAAGGTTGGTTGGAATGTTGGGGAGCTCCTGCTAGGGGCCCCATCCCATGTTCTGGTCTCACTCCTCCCATTCCAAACACCATCCCCAAGAAAACCCACCAAAAGTCAGCCCCTCCCTGGGGATGCTCAATACCATGCCTAAAGACTATACAAGGCCTAGTAGCCAAATTTGTCATGTGATTCCTCCCCTGCTTTCTTAAGGGTCACCTAGGAGTTTCTTTGCTCTGCTCAGATTTAACCTGGACTTATGAATTTAGCCTGATTTGACTTGTTACATTGGTGGTGGCATTACTATCAGGAGATTTCAACTTTTCAAAGATACCACCCAGTGTTACAGACCACACCCTGTTGCACATGTCTGCTCCATGCCACCATGTTCCCCACCATGATGATAATAAACTGAACCTCTGAAACTATAAGTGAGACACCCCAATTTAATGTTTTCCTTTATAAAAGTTGCTGTAGTCAGCCGGGCAGTGGTGGTGCACACCTTTAATCCCAGCACTCGGGAGGTAGAGTGGATCTCTGTGAGTTCGAGCCCAGCCTGGTCTACAAGAGCTAGTTCCAGGACAGGCTCCAAAGCCACAGAGAAACCCTGTCTCAAAAAACAAAAAACAAACAAAAAAAAAATTGCTGTGGTCATGGTGTCTCTTCACAGGAATGGAAACCCTAACTGAGAGAGAAGTTGATACCAGAAACTTTGATATTGCTGTAATAGGCCTGACCATGTTTTTGTTTGGTGGGATTTGGACTTAGGTACTTTAGGTTAGGAAAGCAATGGAATGGTTAAGCACTTTAATGGGCCATACTAGTGGGAGCATGGAAGACAGTAGAGCTGAGTGTGATTTGATGAACAGTGGGGGCTACCTCAAGAGGTTTCAGAGGAGAAGAATTTTAATATGTTGCCTAGATATTATTCTTGTGTTATTTTGGTGAAGAATGTGGCTGATTTTTGCCCTTTCCAAAGAGTCTGCCTGAGGCTAGGGTGAAGAGATTTGGGTTAATTTCATTGGCAGGAGGAATCTCAAAACAGACTAGGTTGTCATGTGGTTATTAGTAGTAACTCTAATGAAGATTTATAATGAAAAAGAGCAACAAAATGTAAAATTTGAGGAGAAAAGAAATGGAGTAAAGTCCTGTGTTCAAGGAGATAAACAGATTAAGAAATGGAATAAAGGGAGTAGTGACCTCAGGGTAAGATCCCATCCAACTAAGTTTCAAACTTGTGAAAAGAAATTAGAGAAAAGTTTTGAGCCAGGAGTGGCAGTGCACACTTTAATTCCAGCATTGGGAAGGCAGAGGCTGGCAGATTTCTGAGATCGAGGCTAGGATGGTCACCTACAGATCAAGTTTTATGACAAGCAAGCTTAGGCAGTGAAGGACAGAAAGCTGGTGAAGATGTAATTGAACAGGGGACAATGTTCCAGCCCCAGGAAGCAGCAGAATTTGGCAGCTTCAGCCATGTGGTTCTGAAGTTAAGGATAGAAGAAAGAGGGTGTGGAATTTGCCCCCTGAGACTAAGGAAAGCTGCTAAGGCCAGGCACACGTCTCCTTGAATGGAGGCCCAGAAGCTGGATGCTCTGGCATGAAGCTGTGAAGTTAGAGCTTGGATTGCCTTGAAAACCCCAAGATGTTAGAGATGCCAGAGCTGTGGGATACCAGCCAAGGAGAGCTCCTAACAGGGAGTGGAACCAGCCCAAGAAAAAGAAGTATATTGCGGTCAACAAAGATAAAAGGAGTTGGAGAGCTAAAGACTGATTTGACATGAGACACGGAGATGCAGAATTTGGAGTTAGCCCAGTCAGTTTTCAGTCTTGCTTTGGTCCAGTATTTTCTCACTATGCTCACTTTCCTACATTTTGGAATGGTAATGTATATTTTGTGCCATTATATGTCAGAAGTATTTAATCTGCTTTTTGATTTTGATTTTACAGAGGATGACAGCTAAGAGATTGCATGAGGGGCTGGGTGGTGGTGGCACATGCAGCTACACGTGTACACACACACACACACACACACACACACACACACACACACACACACAAACCATCTCGAAAAACCAAAAAGGAAAAGAAAAATTAAGAGAGAGAGAGAGAGAGAGAGAGAGAGAGAGAGATTGCTTGAATCTTAGACGAGACTCTGTTTTTTTGTTCTGTTTTTCAAGACAGATTTTCTCTGTGTAATAGTCCTGGATGTCCTGGAACTCACTTTGTAGACAAGGCAGGGCTCCACCTCACTGAGATCTGCCTGCCTCTGCCTCCTGAATGCTGAGATTAAAGGCGTGCACCACCACCGCCTGGCTGAGCTTTGGACTTTTAAACATTGTTGAGACTGTGATAGGCTATGGGAACTTTTCATTATGACATTGTTGCAAGCTAATGGAAGTCAGGGAGTGGAATGTAGTAGTTTTAGTGTAATTGGCCCCCAAAAGCTCATAGGAAGGTATAGCTCTGTTGGAGTAGGTGTGGCCTTTTTGGAGGAAATATGTCACTGTGCAGTCAGGTTTTGAGGCTTCCTATGCTTAAGATACCACCCAGTGGGCAATCTTACCAAAAGCAATCTACAGATTCAATGCAATGCCCATCAAAATCCCAACAAAATTCTTCAAAGACCTCGAAAGAACAATACTCAACTTCATATGGAAAAGCAAAAAACCCAGGATAGCCAAAACAATCCTGTACAATAAAAGAACTTCTGGAGGCATCACAATCCCTGACTTCAAGCTATACTACAGAGATACAGTACTGAAAACAGCCTGGTATTGGCATAAGAACAGACAAGAGGACCAGTGGAACTGAATAGAAGACCCGGATATCAATCCACACATCTTCGAACAACTGATTTTTGATAAAGAAGCAAAAAAAATCAAATGGAAAAAAGAAAGAATATTTAACAAATGGTGCTGGCATAACTGGATATCAACATGTAGACAAATGAAAGTAGACCCCTATCTATCACCATGTATAAAACTCAAGTCCAAATGGATCAAAGACCTCAACATAAAGCCAGCCACACTGAACCTTATAGAAGAGAAAGTGGGAAGTACGCTTGAACGAATTGACACAGGGAACCACTTCCTAAATAGAACCCCAGCATCACAGACACTGAGAGAAACAATTAATAAATGGGACCTCCTGAAACTGAAAAGCTTCTGTAAAGCAAAGGACATGATCAACAAGACAAAATGACAACCTTTGTGAAGACTGCATTTTACCCAGCTCTACCATGCGGGGGACCATGAGGATGCCTCAGATCTCTGGGTGTAGATGAGCTCTGATCCTGTCCCTAACAGTCACCAAAACATTCCTCTTTCCCCTGTCTTGCATTGCTCTGAGATAAGGCATCACTGTGACACAAGAGAATGTGGGAGAGGGAGGAGGCGCCTCTTCATGGGCTCTGCTTTGCATTTACTGCCGACAAAGGCAGGAGACTTCAGACTTCAGATCCCAGTGACAGGGAGCAAGTGGCCCTCCAGTACAATACGTGTTTCCCAACAGGCATCTTGTCAGAGATGATAAACAAATTGTGTCCACTTGGGGAGAGGAACTGACAAAATTATTATAGTACATTATTGAATAGTTTTGAGGTCTCCCCTCAGGGGACATGGTCATCTCTTCAGGTCACTCATTCTGGAACTGAACATGGTTTAAGGGGCTTACCCTTCCTTGAGTGAGCATCTCAAGAGCTAGGGGTGTATATATGCACCACCAACACATCTCTCCTTATTCACCACCAACTCCTTTTCAGAAGGAGTCTCACTAGGTGGTTCTGGCTGTCCTGGAACTCTCTATGTAGACCAGGCTGGCCTAGAACTCTATGCAGACCATGCTAGCCTCAAACTCAGAGAAAACTACCTGCTTTTGCTCTCCAATTACTGTAACTAAAGGCATGTGCTCCTGGTTTTAATCCCCTTTCATTACAGAGGGCATGTATTAAACTGCACATTGTTGACCACACATCTATTTTCTTCCTTGGGAAACTCTGTTCTGTTTACAATCTCCAAGTTCTTTACAGGGTGTGTCCTTTTGGCTCCCGCTCTTTGCTTTGTTGTTACAGTTCCCCAGCTTCTGCTGGCAAATGCCTGGGCTCAGCTACAATCCTAGAGGTCCTAGAATCCCCATTGCCATCAGGGAGTCAACTCTGAAGACAGTTTCACATCCCATCAGTTACGTCCCACTGAGAATGTCAGCACTGCATCTCTGGAGGATTGTTTGCATTCCCTTGATTTTTACTGTGTTGCCCAAGCTGGCCTCAAACTTCCAATCACCCCTTCCTTATCCAGACTTCCAAATAGCTTACATTGTGCCCAGTACCCGTGAACATAGGTACCTTGGTATATATCTCCTAAGTGTGTTCCCAACAGTCTAAATGAATGTGGATCCTTTGAGCCACAATGTAAGGTATAACCCTCTAATAACTAACTGGGCTAATGTGTTATATTTATTTTCATATGTAATTATTTCATAGCTATTTTTGTTTCTCTCCTCTTCAGTTTCAGTAGCAACTTAGGAATTTCAATATCACTCTCTATGTGCCATCACTCTTCTGGGCTTTGAGGAGCTCTCCTAGCAATAGTTCTTGCTAGGACTCAACTTTGTGTCTTGAGCATGAGTCCTTAAGTCAGCAAATGCTCCTATATCCAGCATTATACTCCAGCTTGGTGCATAGTTTTCTTGGAGGAGTAAGATGACAAATCAAGGAGAGCTAGGTGGTGGCGGCACATGTAGTCAGAGACTGCTCTTTGTTTCCTGGCCTCTTAGACCCAAATAATCACATAGAAACTGTATTAATTACAACCCTGTTTGGCCAACAGTTCAGGCATATTTCTAACTAGCTCTTAGATCTTAAATTAACCCATTTTTTGTTATTTTGTATTTTACCACGGGGCAGCTACATGGCATCTCTTTAACTCCACCTATTCTATCTCTGTCTTGACTTCCCACCTGGCTTTACTCTGCTAAGCCATTGGCCCAAACATATTTATTCATCAACCAATAAAAGCAACACATATATAGAAAACACCCCACATCATCTCCCCACTTTCTGTCTAATTAAAAAGGAAAGTTTTAACTTTAACATAGTAAAATTACATATAGCAAAACAGGTATCAAGCAAGAATTACAATTACAATACTTCTTAATGAGTCTAAAGTTTCATATCTAATTGATCTTTTATCATAACTAAGGAAAACTATAACTATCTGTTGTCAACTCCATCAAAGACCCCAGAAGGATATAATATTACCTAAGTAAACAGGAAGTACAATTTAAGCAACTTCCAAAACTCTAGAATTGATAGAGATATCTTGCTTTCTGGACAGTCACCCAAAGTTCTTCTGTAACATTAGGGCATACATCTTCAGCTTACAGGCCCATAGTATCTGGCAGACTTTTCCATGAAGCAGGAAATTTGGAAGACTGTTTTGCCTATATTGGCAGTTTGTCAGTCACTTTCTTTAGAGTCTTGAGTTTTACAGACTCTTTCCTGAAGCAGGGACCCTGAAGGACTTTCTCACCTTCCTTAGGCAAGTTCAGCAGTCATTTTTCTGTGGGTCCTTCATGTCCAGTTTATACAGCATACTGTCAAGCAGTCCAGACAAGAGCAGTTTCTTCCCCAAATGGCTAGCCTTATCACATTGAAGGCAAATTCCATAAAGACTTTCTTCAATGCCCATCAACTCTCTGAAGTAATTGGTGCTGCCATAATGCAGACATGTCTCACTGTTGAGAAAAGTCTGAGTTCTTAAAACATTTTAAATGCCACATTCTGTAGGTCTTTGAAGTGTTGAAGATTATCTAGCTAACTGAAATATATCTCTGTATATCTAGGAAACCTAACATGATTACAAATTTGACTATTATAAATGACTATCTATTAATCTATGATTTTAATTATACATTTCATTTTAATGTGCTGTATAAATATAATAACTTAAACAAGAGCAGAAATACATGTACACAGTGTAACAAAATCAACCTTAAATTTTTTTTTATCTTGGTATTACATTTTATTCTTTATGTCTGAACATGCAGCATCTGTGTACATCAGTCTTCTAGCCTCAGCCCTGTGCATTAGAAAGGGCACTGAAGGTGATCACCCAACATAATTACTGTGTCTTTCATAGTAGTTAATGACGTCTGTGGAAGAGTAGTGATGTGGTAAGAGTCTGTCACTAGTTTGGAACAGTGTTTTTAGGGATTCTAAAGCACTTCTAAAATGGCTACATTTTCTAAACATATTTCTTTTTTTCCCCCATTATATTTATTGAGCTCTACATTTTTCTCTGCTCCCCTCCCTGCCACTCCCCTCCCTCCCTCAACCCTCCCTCAAGGTCCCCATGCTCCCAATTTATTCAGGAGATCTTGTCTTTTTATACTTCTACTTCCCATGTAGATTATATCTATGTAGGTCTCTCTTAGTGTCTGTATAGTTGTCTAAATTCTCTGGAATTGTGGTTTGTAAGCTGGTTTTCTTTGCCTTATGTTTAAAAACCACCTATGAGTGAGTACATGTGATAATTGTCTTCCTGTGTCTGGGTTACCTCACTCAAAACAATGCTTTCTAGTTCCATCCATTTTCCTGCAAAATTCGAGCTGTCTTTATTTTTTTCTGCTATGTAGTACTCCATTGTGTAAATGTACCACATTTTTTTTTTTATCCATTCTTCGATCGAGGAGCATTTAGGTTGTTTCCAGTTTCTGGCTATGACAAATAAAGCTGCTATGAACATAGTTGAGCACATGTCCTTGTGGCACGATTCAGCATCTTTTGGATATATACCCAAAAGTGGTATTACTGGGTCCTGAGGAAGGTTGTTTCCTAATTTTCTGAGAAATCGCAACACTGGCATCCATAGGGGTTGTACCAGCTTGCATTCCCATCAGCAATGCAGAAGTGTTCCCTTTTCTCCACAGCCTCTCCAGCATAAGTTGTCATCAGTGTTTTTGATCTTGGTCATTCTTACAGGTGTAAGATGGAATCTCAGAGTTGTTTTGATTTGCATTACTCTGATGACTAGGATGTTGAACATTTCCTTAAGTGTCTTTCAGCCATTTTAGATTCCTCTGTTGAGAATTCTCTGTTTAGGTCTGTGCTCCATTTTTTGAGTGATTATGTGTTCTTTTGTTGTCCAATTTCTTGAATTCCTTGTATATTTTGGAGATCAGACCTCTGTCTGATGTGGGATTAGTGAAGATCTTTTCCCATTCTGTAGGCTGTCGTTTTATCTTGTTGACCGTGTCCTTTGCTTTACAGAAGCTTTTCAGTTTCAGGAGGTTCCATTTATTAATTGTTTCTCTCAGTGTCTGTGCTGCTGGGGTTCTCTTTAGGAAGTGGTTCCCTGTGCCAATGCATTCAAGCGTACTTCCCAGTTTCTCTTCTATAAGGTTCAGTGTGGCTGGCTTTATGTTGAGGTCTTTGATCCAGTTGGACTTGAATTTTGTACATGGTGAATGGTAGGGGTCTACTTTCATTTTTCTATATGTTGATATCCAGTTATGCCAGCACCACTTGTTGAATATGCTTTCTTTTTTCCATTTGATATTTTTTGCTTCTTTATCAAAGATCAGTTGTTCGAAGATGTGTGGATTGATATCCGGGTCTTCTATTCCGTTCCACTGGTCCTCTTGTCTGTTCTTATGCCAGTACCAGGCTGTTTTCAGTACTGTAGCTCTGTAGTATAGTTTGAAGTCAGGGATTGTGATGCCTCCAGATGTTCTTTTGTTGCCCAGGATTGTTTTGGCTATCCTAGGTTTTTTGCTTTTTCATATGAAGTTGAGTATTGTTCTTTCGAGGTCTTTGAAGAATTTTGTTGGGATTTTGATGGGCATTGC
>PVIU01011800.1:0-22736 GCA_004026605.1 Ondatra zibethicus | reverse complement strand
CACTTGTTTGGTTAGAGTTGCTCTGAGGTATTTTATGCCATTTGTGGCTATTGTGAAGGGTGTTGATTCTCTGATTTCTTCCTCAGTCCTTTTATCGTTTGTGTACAGGAGGGCTACTGATTTTTTTGAGTTAATCTTGTATCCTGCTACCTTGCTAAATGTGTTTATGAGTTCTAGAAGTTCCTTGGTAGAATTTTTGGGATCACTTATGTAAACTATCATATCATCAGCAAACAATGAGAGTTTGACTTCTTTTCTAATTTGTATCCCCTTGATCTCTCTTTGGTGTCTTATTGCTCTAGCTAGGACCTCAAGAACTCTATTGAATAGGTATGAAGAGAGTGGACAACCTTGTCTTGTTCCTGATTTCAGTGGAATCGCTGGGAGTTTCTCTCCATTTAGTTTGATGTTGACTGTTGGCTTGCTGTATATTGCCTTAATTATGTTTAGGTATGTTCCTTGTATCCCTGCTCTCTCCAAGACTTTTATCATGAAGGGATGTTGTACAAAATCCACCTTAAAGTTGTATCAATAGGCCAAGATCCGTACCAATGCAAAGCATTCATTTCTATATCATACCCCTCCTTTTTTATAAATTGACTGTGACCATTTTATAACCAATTCTTTTAAAATTAAAATAAACATTTGTAAACAATAATTTGGGGAATTTTCTCCAAATTGTTTTCTGATATTTGTTGGGTGAAGTATTTTTAGGGTTCATAGAGACTTTTCCAGAGGTCTTGTTCCATCAAACCATATTAGCCTGGAAGAAATCCATAGGTTCTCATCTTCTGTGGAAACAAACGCAGAACCTTTTTTCCAAATTACAACAACCTTAGAGTCAAATTTTGAAGTCAAGATACCTTTAAAATGTATATGTTGGTTTGGCTTATCACTCCCCAGAAAAATGTCTTTCTACAGTTAGCTCATTAACAGTCAAAAAATTTAAACAAAACACAATAGTATATATAATCCAGACTCTTTGTATATTTTCCATCTTAATGTGGTTTTTTATTCTCTATTACTTTTCAATATTTATTATCTTTATTCCTTTAATCTATGACTGTCTGTACTCTCTCTTTTCTTTCTTTTAAGTCCATGCACATTTATCCAACACCATTACTCATTCAGAGGTCTTTTTCATATAAATCTGTCTTATTGTGTATCTGTAATCATTTTATGACAAGGATCACTTTTTTAAAATGGTAAGCAGTATGGCCATGGTGGCCCTAAATGTTGACTCTGCCTCTCTCAGCCTTTTAACATGGCAGAGGTACATTCATGGGCAGCTCTTTGACCCCTGGGTGAGAGTCACATTTAACACCTCAACTCTGGGAAGCAGTTGGCCTGTGCCGCCATCAAGTAACTTGCAGCATGCTGCCCACAAACCCCATTCAAGCAGGAACTCTTGAAAGAGACAGAGTCCTTTGTGCCACCAACACAAACCAGGAAGCAGTTTCTTAAAGAAACAGCAGAGTTTTTGCTGCTAATGCTGAGTCAGGAAAACTTCTCTTAAAGGAGCTGCACCTCTGCTTGTCGCCAGCAAATAGTCTGTCTAAAAATACGTGGCTACCAAGAAGCTGTATTTGGCTCCCATATTTGTGGGTCTAGAAGCCCCCTCCTTTTCAAGCTCTTTTAGCTTTTATGTGGTGCCAGACGATAGGCACGATTTTGTAGTCAGAGACTGCTTTTTCTTTCCTAGCTTTCTGAATAACCACACAGATACTATACTAATTATAACACTGTTCTACCTAGCTCTTAAATCTTAAATTAACACATTTCTATTATTTTGTATGTTACCACGAGGCTTGTGGTTTGTTTCCTGTTGCTTCTTAGGAAGCTACATGGCATCTGCCTCCTTTGGTAGCTATATGGCATCTCTTTGACTTTGCCTACTCTTTCTCTCTATCTCTATTCTGATCCCCCCACACTTTCCTCTGTTAAGCCATTGGCCCAAAAAGCTTTATTAATCAACCAATAAAAGCAACACATAGCCAGGTGATGGTAGCTCATGCTTTTAATACCAGTACTTAGGAAGCAGAGGTAGACAGATCTTTGTGAGTTTGAGGCCAGCATGGTCTACAGAGTGAGCTCCAGGATAGGCTCCAAAGCTATAAAGAAACCCTGTCTCGAAAAACCAAAAAGAAAAAAAAAGCAACACATATACAGAAAGACATCCCACACCAGGCATATGCCTTTAATTCCAGCACTCAGGAGGCAGAGGCAGGCAGATCTCTGAGTTTGAGGCCAGCCTGGTCTACAGAGTGAGTTCCAGGACAGATAGGGCTAAACAGAGGAAATCCTGTTTTTTTTTTTTTTTTTAAAATATTTATTTATTTATTATGTATTCAACATTTTGTCTGTGTGATGAAGACAGATGAAGGCCAGAAGAGGGCACCAGACCTCATTACAGATGGTTGTGAGCCACCATGTGGTTGCTGGGAATTGAACTCAGGACCTTTGGAAGAGCAAGCAACGCTCTTAACCGCTGAGCCATCTCTCCAGCCCCCAGAGGAAATCCTGTTTTAATAAGAAGAAAGAAAGAATAAGAATTACTGAGTATGCTGTGTGGTGGTGGTGCACGCCTTTAATCCCAGCACTAGGGAGGTAGAGGCAGGTGAATCTCTGTGAGTTCGAGACCAGCCTGGTCTACAAGAACTAGTTCTAGGACAGGCTCCAAAGCCACAGAGAAACCCTGTCTTGAAAAAAAAAGAATTACTGAGTATAGATCACTCATTCTAGAGGACTGTTGAGGGAAAGAAAGGCATTTTCAGATCACCAGAGGAAGAATTGGCTGTTTTGATGCTTTTAGTTGTATCCATTATTCTTGGGTTTTTGGTTGTTTTACTTTGTTGTTTAATGTTTTACTGGAACATCTTGGCATAGTTGAGAGTTTCAAAGACATAAGTCTGTGGAGAGCACAAACCTGAAGTTGTAAGGTCTCTCGGGTTTAGCGAGCAATAGGAATCAGTTAACTACCAATCAGAAAGAGACAACACAGAGTGACTATGAGTCAGCTATGCTAAGTCATAGAAATTAAAAGTATATTTACATCTGAGTTGAGTCAGATGGAATGTACAAAGTCCATACCAAATAGGTGTTCCACTGAGATATGTGTGGGGAAAAACATTAGTCACATGATCATACAGATAGGGATTTTCCCTAGCTTGAACTTTTGCAGGGGCCAGATTCCTTGGAAGAAATGAATTAGGCAAGGATGACGTTGTTAAATAGAGAAGTAATATCTAGCCGCATAGAAGAGAAAGGTCAGTCATTCTCTCAGTATGTATTTAGACTTTGTTGCTGGAACTGAAATGAGGAACTTGAGGCTGCATGCCCTCTGTCTTAGTTGGGGTTTCTATTGCTGTGAAGGGACACCATGACCACAACAACTCTTATAAAAGAAAAGTTGGCAGCTTACAGTTTCAGAGGTTTAATCCATTATTATCATGGTGGGGAGCATGGCGACATGTAGGAAGTCATGGTGCTGGAGAATTCTGCATCTTTGATCCACAGGCAACAGGAAGTGAACTGAGACACTGGGTGGTACTTTGAGTGTAGGAGGCCTCAAAGCCCACCCCCACAGTGATACACTTCCTCCAACAAGGCCACACCTCCTAATAGTGCCACTACCTGAGATTATAGGGCCAATTACATTCAAACTACCACACCCTCACTTTGGTAACACTTCTTACTGTGCATCAAGTTCTAAAGCAGAAGAAATGGGGACGTTTGCATCCTTGGGTAGGATTAACTTGATACCTAGAGCAAATCTCCAGTTGGGTCCTGGTGAATTTTGTCTGCAGGTAAATTGCCTGAGGGACCTGAGTAATCCAAAATTACACCATGTTCCTAAATTAGATCATAAAAACATTGTGGCTTCTCTTTACTCCCCACCTGTGGGGAAGTCAAGTCTCAAATCTCAAATGATGTAGACATTCTAGTCATCCTATGGAGAGGTCTATGTGGTGGATAACTACGCTCTCCCACTGACAGCCAGTGCTACGTTGCACAAGGGGGTAAACCACTTGGAAAGGGCACTTTCAGCCTGAGTCAAGACATCATTTGACAACAGCCTAGACTCACAGCTTGACTGTAGCTTTTTGGGGGTGTGTGTGGCAGTGTTGCCTTGTGATTTACTGTATGTTTTCCTGATTACTCATACAACCAGTCATTTTCATGTGATAGAATAGAGATAAAACCAATATATAAAACATCATAATAGGAATGAGCCTTGCAGGCAAAGACAGGACCAGGAACATGCTGCCTCTAGGCCAGTGCTTCTCAACCTTCCTAATGTTCCGACCCTTTAATACAGTTTTTCATGTTGTGGTGAACCCCCCCCCCCAACTATAAAATTATTTTCATTGCTACTTCATAAGTGTAATTTATGTTACTGAGTGGTGTCTTAATTACTGAGGTCATCGGAAATGTGTGCTTTCTGATGGTTGCGACCCACAGGTTGAGAACTGCTGATCTAGGATGTTGTGTGTAGTTTGACAACTTCTTTGAATCTAACACAAGGTAGAACAGGATGGAGGCTGTGCTGCAGACTCCAGGACACTAAGTAGGAGGCTAATGGGAACACCAAGCTCTGAACACTTACTAGGCATCCACTACTTTAAGTGATATGAAGACTTAAGCAAAATGTTCCTGCTCATAAGATGGGGTATGGTTCATCCAGAAAATGGAATGACGCTCTCACAACCTGAGTCTAGTCACCAGAGTCCACATAAAGATGAAAGGAAAGAATCAGCTCCACAAAGTTGTCTTCTGACCTCAGCTCACAGGTCTGCTCCTGAACCCAGAGCTCATCATTTCAGCTAGATAGATTAGCAATCCACCTTTCTCTGCCTCCCCAGCACTTGGATTACAGAGGCGAGCCACTACACCATGTCTTTTATGTAGGTGCTGGAGATCTAAACTCGCGTCCTCATTCCTGTGGGCCAAGGACTTTAATAACTGAGCCATCCCCTTAACCCCAAAACATTCTCTTTGATGAATATTTATCAATCTAGTGAACAAAAATGAAAAGGCTGACAGCACTTGAATAGAATCACTGTGGTCTCTCGTGGAAACATGGAGTGGTTTTTTTTTCCCCCAAGAGATTTTCTTTTTCCATTTATGGGAAACCAACCTCATGGAGAAATGCTCAGACTTTCTTTTTTTCTGTGCTGGGAATGGAAATCAGGATCTCACACATGCTAGGCACAGGCTGTAATGCTGAACTAGGCCTCCCCACTCTGTCAGGCCTCATTTAAACTCTTTTTTGTTGTTGTTGTTGTTTTATTTTTTATTTTTTAAAATATTCTTTTTTTTTAAAAGATCTATTTATTTATTTATGTATACAACATTCCTTCCATGTCTGCCTGCAGGCCAGAAGAGGGCACCAGATCTCATTATAGATGGCTGTGAGCCACCATGTGGTTGCTGGGAAATATTTATTTATTTATTATGTATACAATATTCTGTCTGTGTGTATGCCTGCAGGCCAGAAGAGGGCATCAGACCTCATTACAGATGGTTGTGAGCCACCATGTGGTTGCCGGGAATTGAACTCAGGACCTTTGGAAGAGCAGGCAATGCTCTTAACCACTGAGCCATTTCTCCATCCCCTTAAACTCTTTAATACCTTAAATTTCCTCAGCAGCTCTCGGCTCTGTCAAGGATAGAGGCTTAATTGCCGCAGTGGTTTCTGAGGATGTTAATGGTTACCAGTATGCACCAGGGTAAATTTTGAGAGACAGAATTTCCAAAACCAAACCAAACCATCCAGATCTAGCGAATCCAAAACCCTCTTCTGGCTTCTGTGGGTACCTACAAGCACAGGCATGTACACATACAATTGAAATAAATAATCTTTAAGAGAATACTCACTTGAGTTCAAGACTACATTACCATTTAAACAATCAAAATCAGATTTCATGGGATGTACTTACTATACTCAAACTGACTTTACTTGTACACTTCAGTGGTTTGGGTATAGTTACACGGCCATACAACCATCACAATCTAGATATGTATTACAGTTCCTTAGAAGCCATTTTTCTCTCCCACCTATAATAACGCTACAAGTCCCAGCTTTGTCTCTCATCCCAGCAGCCAGCGGTCCCGTGCTGATGTTATCACATGCTTTACATCACTAGGTGTGAGCTGTTGTCAAGGAGAGCTTCTCAAGCACACTCAGTGCCATAGCCTGTCCTTTGTAACTACAGTAAGTCTCAAACAGCCTCTGCAAGGATTCAGAGACGTAAGGCAATACCACACGCTTTCAGAAATCAGGGACCATTTCAACTGATTTAGTAAATTCAGTGGGGTGGCATACAGCATTATCAGTGACACTGACTTTAGACCATAGTAAGAGAGCCCTCTGCTCTGCATTCTACACAGACTGTATGTTAAACTAGATGGACAGGGTCTACAGGACTGAGTTCTTGGACTCTCTTCTTTATACCATGATGTTTAGAATAGTGAATTCTGTACCCAACCAACTTCTAGTCTGTTTGCACACTTGAGTAGGGCTCTGCTCTGGGTGTTTTCCCTTTAAGTCCATAGAGTGTGACAAATTCCAGGATAAGTGGGTGCCTAAAGCTTGGATTTGTAGACTAAGGGTCCACAGTGATGCCCAAAGCCCTTTCAGTGCAGGTTAAAGGCCTGAGGGGGAGAAGGGTTTAAGGCTGAGAGCTGGGGTTAGATCTTAATGCACTGACACACCCGTCAACAATTCTTAGAATTCTAAACTGGAGCCCAAACTTCCACATGTTTTATTTGTTAAGGTAGAATGATAAAACATTTCAGTTAATAATTTCCTGGACTGATTTTGAAATTTTCAATATTTAGCATGTGGAATATGGTTCTTCCTTGTTCGATTTAATTTCTCTTAAATGTCCAGAATAGGCAAATTCACAGGGACAGAAAACAGATGAGCAGCTGACAGAGGATAGAGAGAGAGCAAAATGATGATTGATTTCTGTACCTTGTAGGTTCCTTCCTGGGGTGATCGAGAATTTAAGACTGGTAAAGGATGCGCAGCATTATGAATACACTAAAGTCTATTGAGTTGTACTTTTAAAATATGAATTTTATAGTTATCTGACTATTTCAACTAAAGTATCTGTCATCTCTATCATGCCACAAAAATATCTAAAAATAATTTTGTTGAGTTTTTTTTTTAATTGAAAATCAAAACATTTCCGAAATTTGTAAACAAAAGAATTTTCAGTGGAGTGCTGGTGAATCTGTGCATCTTTGAAGTGTATATATTTGCCTTTTGGTATGTAACTCTGTATGTCGATTGGTTTGTGTATATATAAAAGTGTGTACATAAGGACAAAAGTCATTCACTCTCCAACAGATTGCAGTTGTGAGAGGAGAAACTAAGCCTGGGTTGAGATGACAATGCAAAGGAATCTAAGAAGTCATACTGGCCTTCTAGACATTTATGGTATATGTGAGTCTCTCTCTGTAGGGCTGATCAGGGTGGTATGCAAAGTAATTCAACTATGTAATTTCTTTTTAAAAATATTTTTATGGTTTATTTAACTTTTTATTTTGTGTGCATTGGTGTGAAGGTGTCAGATCCCCTGCAACTGGATCTTCAGACAGTTGTGAGCATGTGGGTGCTGGGAATTGAACCCGGGTCCTCTGGAAGAGCAGTCAGTGCTGTTAACCACTGAGCCATCTCTCTAGCCCCCTATGTAATTTCACTTTACCTAAATTGTTAATAAGATTTTAGGCTTTAGAGGATCTGCTAATTCTGAAAATTTGACTGGATGTCCTCTAAGGTCCCTTCTAGAGCCAACATTCCACGACTCCATCATTTAAAAATATTTTTGCAGACACTGTGTTCTGGAGTCAATCCAGTCAACACGCATTTTTACAGTTTCTAATTGTATGTAAGTGTGTTGAAGGACCAGTTAGCCTCCATCTTAGACTTAAAACCCAATTGTTTTTATTTTTATTTATTTATTTTAGTTTTTCTTTCTTTTTTTTAAAAATGTTTATGGCTTATTTAACTTTATTTTGTGTGCATTGGTATGAAGGTGTCAGATCCCCGGCAACTGGATCTTCAGACAGTTGTGAGCTGCCATGTGGGTGCTGGGAATTGAACCCGGGTCCTCTGGAAGAGCAGTCAGTGCTCTTAACCACTCTCCAGCCATCTATTTTAGTTTTTCAAGATGGGGTTTTTCTATAGCTTTGGAGACTGTCTTGGAACTCGCTCTGTAGACCAGACTGGCCTCGAACTCACAGAGATCCTCCTGTCTCTCTCTGCCTCCCCAGTGCTGGTATTAAAGGTGTACACCACTAAGCCTGGCTAAAAGCCATCTTATAATAAAGACAAACTAGGTTCATTCCTATTTATCATTAAACCGTTGTTTCTCAAAGATTGGGCTATAGCCAGGCGGTGGCGGCAGATCTCTGTGAGTCTGAGGCCAGTCAGGTCTACAGAACAAGTTTCAGGACAGCCATTTCTGTTACACAGAGAAACCCTGTCTCAAAAAAAAATGAAAATAAAAACAAAAAAATTAGACAGTGCCCCACCTGTAACCTTAACTACGAATGGTTTTGTACTGTATGTTTCAGGATTCGCAATCATGCCTGTTTCAAAACGTTGTTTATAACTGTCTTGCAACCCTATCTTTGATTCAAAAGGCTGTACGACCATCTTGTTAGGACTGTCTGTTATGCCCACCTTTTAACTGTGTTTTTTTCAGGAGTCTTTATGCTTATGTTCTGCTCCTGTAACTCCCACTATTTTGCCCACCAAATTCCGAATTTGGAAACCCCTACCCCTGAGCTCTATAAAAAACGTGTTTTCCTCACGTCTAATGCTGACCTCTCGAAGCCCGCCTTAGGGGGAGATAGCCCGTGTACACGAATAAGCTTGCTTTAATTAATTTGGCTGCGATGATTTCGGTCGTGGTCTTTCTCCTCCCATCTTTGGGATTAACAGTGTCTTTAGGAAATGTTTTGGTGCTGCTTCTGCCTCCAAACTATCCTTCGGTTCAGTGGGTACCAGCGGAACACAAAGACAAAAAGCCAGACAGCCGGCAGCTATATAATTGAACCTAGACAAAACGGAAGTGGTTCTTGAAAATTACCTTCCCAAGAAAGTTGCATCTGAACTACACTTCCTAATTGCAATAGTAATTCTAAGTCGCCTTTTCCTAAATTACATTCCTAAGCAGAGACACAACCACATTTTCGTCCTCAGCACAAACAAAGATCTGTTCCTTTAAGAGGAACGTCTCTTCTAGCCGTGGAAACGAATGGAACCAAGAAGCTGCGAGCACTGGTTCTCGGGCGAGCTCTTGTCATCGAAGGACCAGCCTCCTGGCAGCGTTGCCGTGGAGACGGAGCTCGCTGTGTAGATGTGGCAACTGGTCGAGACACAGCCTTTGCTGACTATCTGCTGCAGGGGCTCACGGGACCGACGCCAAGATGGTTAGTGGCTCTGAATTGTAAGGGGGAACTTCAAATAGGTTTTTACCCGGGCTTAGAGCCCCCAACACACTATTGGATAGAATCTAGGTGTGTCTCCAGGGGCCGATTCCTTTATCACTCCAATGTTTCCACGGGGACTAGCGAGGGATGCAAAGAAAAATAGCCCGATGCTCTCTTCCTTTCTGCTTCTCCATTTCCCGACACTAGATCTGCTTGTGGACTGGAAAAGGAGCCAGGGAAGACAGAGATGGTAGAAGCTGCGAGAACTGTTTGTCTCTTGTGGATAAGTAGTTGGTTGTGGATAAGTAGTTGGAAGTAGTTATTTGGTTCCCCTTCAGTAGGAGGTGATGGCTCTTTTAATAAGATGCGTGTTTAAAAAGAATCTGAATAGACTTACTAGTGTTTGTTGGTAAGGATTTGACTTGTAAATAACAGAGCTCAGTTTAAAAATGACTTTTGAGTTGAACCGTCTTTGCTATTTGTTTTACAGATGCTTTCAAGAGCCAAACCCGCTGTGGGCGGAGAATCACCGCACACTGACAAAAGAAAGAAGAAAGGTAGGAAGATTCCAAAACTAGAAGATCTGCTTTCGCAAAGAGATTTCACTGGCGCTATTACCCTTTTGGAGGTAATGTCAAAAAAGGGTTAAGTCTGGTGAATATCCGTTACTATGCTATTGGAATAGGCCGGTACATTCTGGGAAATCCAAGTAAATACAGCCAGACACATATTCCAGACTCCAAGTTAACTATAAACCTGATAAAACAGAAAAAAATTTGGACTGGAGAGATGGCTTGACAGTTAAGAGCATTGGCTGCTCTTCTAGAGAACCTTGATTCCCAGCACCCATATGTCTGCTTACAACCATTAGTAATGCCAGGGAATCTAAGGAGTTCTGACCTCTTTCAGCACCAGGACTACATATGGTGCATAGAAATAGATGAAGAGAAAGCACTCGTACACTTAAAACTATTTTTCTCTAGTCCCACAGATGGTGAATCTAACCTAAAAATACATTACCCATAATAGAGTGTCAATTCACACATTGTTTATCTTATTTTCTGTGTGATTTATAACTTCTTCCTATAATAGTATTTTACTTATAAAAATTAAGTGATCATTGGGCCAGGTGGTGGTGGAGCAAACCTTTAATCACTCGGGAGGCAGAGACAGGGAGGCAGGATCTCTGTGAGTTCGAGGTCAGCCTGGTTTACAGACCGAGTTCTGGGACATGCTCCAAGGCTACAGAGAAAACCTGTTTCAAAAAACCAAACCAAAACAAAACAAAACAAAAAAAAGAAAGAAAAGAAAGAAATTAAGTGATAATACCATATTTTTAAAATATTGTAAGCTCTTAAAACATTTTAACCGTGTATGTCAGTATCATCTTTTTATCTTTTGTTGGAATCAATGCTGGGGGTCAAATTCGGGGCCTCAAGTAAGCATTCTGTCACGGTTCTACACCCCAGCCCACCCCCAGCATGTAGACTTCACCTTGGAGGTGCCAAGGATAGTTACTTATACTTTTGTAGACCTAGGCTCCTGCCTTACCAATTTGAATTCACTGGGTCTGCAGTTGTGCTCAGGAAGCTGCATTTCGGGTATATAGTCTAAGAAGTCCTTCCGGCATAAACTGTCCTAGGAGACTGAAGTTGGAGAAACCATGTGTGGAAAGCACAGCAGCGAAGAGTGAAGGGTGCACTGAAGGATGAAGTGTTCTGACAGCATGGTCTGCTTGTGCTGTGCTGCAGTCTGTTGTACTGCATTTTCTACTGGTCCTTTAATGTAAATCTATAGTTATGAATCTCTGAAACTGTCCACAGTAATTGCTCTGATTAGCTTTATGTATGTTTCTCAGTATTCCATACCAAAAGAAATATCCCATTTGTCTTACTAGTGCTTTGATATTGAGTCCAGTTGTTTGGCTTTCTTGTGTCAACTCTCATCTTTTGCAGTAGGACTTGGAAAGATCTAGCAGTGCAAGTCAGAGAACTGAATATCATATACATGTCTTTTATTTTTTTCGAGACAGATTTTCTCTGTGTAGTGCTGGGTGCCCTGGAACTCAATCTGTAGATCAGGCTGGGCTTGAACTCAGAGATCTTGTGTTGCTGCCTCCCAGATGCTGGAATTAAAGGCATGCACCCCCTACTCAGCTACATGTCTATTAATTTTTTAAGAATTTATAAAATGATGTGTAGTTGTTTGTGTCTGTGTGTGGGTATGTATGCCTGAATGCAGCTCCCCACAGAGGCCAGAAGAACTGGATCCCCGGGAGCTAGAGTTACAAAAAGTTGTGAACTGTCTTATGAGGGTGCTGGGAACTGAACTTAGGTCCTCTAGGAGAGCAGCAAATGCATAGTACACATAATTCAAAATAAAAAATACCAGGCCTGACTAAAGATGAAAACAAAGCAAAACCAAAACAATACAAAACAAAAAAGCTTAGAGGAAGAGGAGGTTTTTCAGCCTATAATTCCAGGTGACAGCCCATACTGAGAGAAGGCAGGGTAGAAATTTGAAGTCAGGCCTGCTTGCAATTCTATACAGTATTACCTCAGTCCAAGGAACACAGTTTTCAACCAAAGAAGCACTGTATTTTGTTGTTTTGCTGCTACTGCTGCTGCTGTTATTGTTGTTGTTTTGAGACAAAGTCTCTACGTAGACCAGGCTGGCCTTAAACAATAGAGCAGGCTGGTCTTGAACTCAGAGAGTTCCACCTGCTTCTGCCTCCTAAGTGCTGGAATTAAGAGCATGTGCCACCACACCCAGCTGAGCATTCACCACCATGCCCAGCTCCCTGCATTGTTTTGCTCAGGGTCTTTATCACAGCAATGGAAATGAAAGTAGGACACGTGGTAATTGAGAATACTTCTCAATTCTTTCCTCTGAAGTAAAACTCCTTTTTTGTTAGGTGAGAAATTCCGTTAGGAGCTATTAATTAATATGCATGTGTGTTAATAGGATAAGGTGGTTGTGTAATATTGAATACAGTAGAACCCAGTGGTGGCAGCCTGAGCTTTGGAGGCAGTTGTGAATTTAAGTCCCCATTCCCACAGGGATAGAGGCTGGCAGTGCCATCTGAGAACTATTGCTTGGCCTCTAACCTTCAGTTATTTGGCTTTAAATGTTTTTTTTTTTGTTTGCTTTTGTTTTTGTTTTTTGAGACAGGTTCTCTCTGTGTAGCCCTGGCTTCCCTGGAACTCACTGTAGACCAGGCTGGCCTCAAACTCACAGAGATCCTCATGCCTCTGTCTCCCGAATGCTAGAATTAAAAGCATGCACCACCACTGCCCAGCTTGCTTTAAATGTTTTACATAATTCTTGAACGTCATCCACAATTATTAGATAACTCACATACTTTCTGGAATAAGGTGCTAGCAAACACAGAAAAACAAAACCAGCATATCTGGACTTCTGTGACAAGTAGGTGACAGCTGACACCTGTCAGTGGAGGGGGCATTGACCTGCATATGGTTCCACTTCTGTTGTTTACCATTTTACTTGTTTATCAGTCACTCAGCATACCTTTAAAAAATAAAACAAGCCAGGCGATGGTGGCGCACATCTTTAATCCCAGCACTCAGGAGGCAGAGGCAGGCAGATCTCTGTGAGTTTGAGGCCAACCTGGCCTAGAGAGTAAATTCCAGGACAGCTAGAGCTGTTACACAGAGAAACCCTGTCCCAAAAAGCCAAAACAAACAAACAAATAAGTAAAAGCCAAAGCATTTACTATTTAAATATTTTTTCCTGATTTTTTTTCCTGATGTTTTAATGTGAAGTTCAAACGCCATGTCGGAGAACAAGAAGACGACACTAATTTGTGGATTGGATACTGTGCTTTTCACCTGGGTGACTACAAGAGAGCTTTGGAGGTCAGTAAAGACAAAATCAAATGGTGTCTAAGATGATTATATGGTACATTCTCATAGTAACAGCAGAAGGAAATAATGCAGATGGAAACAGAGAAAAAAGAAAGAAATTGGCCTATCTGCCTTCCCCAGTCCTACGTCTTTTAATTAAAACCTCACTGACCCTTCCTAAGGTACGGATTCAGAGAGGGGCGGGGACAGTAACAGCACACATGTAATATTGTTGTGGGAGTCTCTCTGGAATAAGCACCCTGACCCCAGTGAGAAAATGTCACTGGCGGACTGAAGCCAGAAGTCTTCTGAGAGGCTTCCGCTGCAGGTCCAGTGTGCGTTCTCATTTCATACTCTAAAGCTGTAAGGGTGCAGGCAAGCGAGCAAGTTTCACAGATACCGCGATGGCAGTCAGTGGCTGTCAGCAGGTTGTTAGGGGCAACAACAGCCCATGATTTCAGTGTGCAATGAAGTCATGTGTGGTGGATGGCAGCACAAGCCATGCTTTAAGTAGATCACTAAATAAATACTATAAATGTCTTCTCTAACTTATTCTACTTCAGTATGAATGTTTAAGGGAAAATGTCTGTGGGTGGGAGTGTTTAGAGGGTGTGCAGTGGGAAGTCAGAAGGTAGCTGGAGGAGGAGGTGGGGCTCAATCAAAAGGATCAATGAACGTGCTTTAGGGAAACCCGCTAGTTTGTAAATTAATTTAAAAAGATAACCTGGGCGATGGTGGTGCACAACTTTAATCCCAGCACTTGGGAGGCAGAGGCAGGAGGATCTCTGTGAGTTTGAAGCCAGCCTGGTCTACAGAGTGAGTTCCAAGACAGCCAGGACTGTTACACAGAGAAACCCTGTCTCAACCCCCCCCCCGGTTTTTTTTTTAAACAATTAAGAGACAGATATTATTGATATATAATATATAAACTAAAATACTTGTATAAAACCCACAAAAAAAGAACATGTGTAACATTTCAATATAATGTCTGAGTATTTAATACATTTGTTAGTATTATTTCTGTATAATGGAAGTTATTATTATGAAATAGTTTTAATTAAACTCCAAAAAATAACTTTATAAAAAGGAGAAAGACTCTCCCTATATGGTCTGGCATGTGAGTCTGTATCTTACCTACCCTTCACTTTTACATGTGTGCTAGAGACCAGTGTTAGCATGAGACTGGGCTCAGGGCCCTCACCTGTCAGGTGGGTGTTTTGACATTGAGTATTTCTTATTTCTTTAAAAACTTTTTTTGATTTATTTATTTTATGGGTGTGAGTATTTTGCTTGCATGTGTGTATGTGAACCAGGCGCATGATTGGAACCTGCAGAGTCCAGAAGAGGACACTGGATCTCCTGGAACTGGAGTTACAGCTGATTTTAAGCCATCTTGTGGGTTTTGGGAATTGAACCTGGGTCTTCTGCAAGAACAGCCAGTTCTCTTAGCCTTCTCTCCAGAAGCCCCATCTGTATGTCTTTTTAAGTTAGCAAAAAGATTTCAGTTGTTTTCATTTCTGAAGGGTTCTAAGACATATTAACAATGAGGAGGAAACAAAGCGTAAGTTCTGTGTACAAGAGCCCTGCTGGGTGGAATCACACGAGTTTAACCTCTTCTGGCAGGGGACGGGGGAGGAGAAGTGGATCCCCAAAGTGTCAGCTGCTCTCTGAGAGCCCCTCCTCCATTGTAGAAAGTAGACAGTTGCTTTACTGTCAAGCAAGGCCGTCACCTGCTGTCTGTTTCAGGAATACGAAAACGCAACGAAGGAGGAAAACTGCAACCCGGAAGTATGGGTAAACTTGGCCTGTACCTACTTTTTTCTTGGGATGTATAAACAAGCAGAAGCTGCTGGGTTTAAAGGTAAAATGGGCTTTTTATATTCATTTTTGCCGTAATGTCTCTGTCCGTTGTTACATTTCCTACTCTTTCTATGATCAGGGTTTGCTGTATACCTGCTTTTGTTTTTGCTTCTAAAGCGTGTGTCTTATAGATATTTCAATTTACAGCTGAAGCTTTGTTTTATTTTTAATTTCAATCTGACAATTTCTGTTTTGCTTTTTTTTTCTGGGTGCTGGAGGCTTAGACCAGAACCCAATGCTTGTTGGCCAAATACTCTACCACAGAACTAAACCTTAACCCCAATACCAGATTTGAGAGCTATTCAGAACACCTCAAGTAGTGGATTTGATCAGTTCTGTCTTTAAAGAGAGTTAGTTACCTTATCCTCGCCCTTTGTCCCTTTCCCCAATATGAGAGAAGAAAGGGAGCAGGTGTCTTACAAGGCCCCACAGGTGGACTTGAGATGAGGGTGGTGTTTAGGAGCCTCAGGTCAAGCTACTGGGCTGTGGGGCTTATCACAATGAGAAGCCGGAAAAGCCGGCCTAAAGATCCTGAAGAGTCCAGCAGGCTTTGCTTTGACCTTAGAAACTTGTCAGAGTGTAATCTCAGTAGAATTGTGTTCAGACTTGCAAGTAAGAGGGAGGGGCACAGGAGAAAAAAAAAGAAGAATAATTAGAACACAAATCAAATGGAATATAAGGAAATATAGAGAAAGTGGGCAAGGGAATATTGATTAACATGCTGTTAGGAAGGTGGCGGTGGTGGTGCACACCTTTAGTTCCAGCACTGGGGAGCCAGAGGCAGGAGGACCTCTGAGTTCAAGGCCAACCTGGTCTGCAGAGTGAGTTCCAGGATAGTCAGGACTACACAGAGAGACCATGGTTCCCTCATAACTCCCACCAATATAAATCGTTAGGGAAAATGGATTTCTGTGTAGAATCCATTTTTATATGTATAAAAATTACCCACTTAAAAAAGAAAATGGCCTGGCGGTGGTGGTGCATGCCTTTAATCCCAGCACTCGGGGGGCAGAGGCAGGCGGATCTCTGTGAGTTCGAGACCAGCCTGGTCTACAAGAGCTAGCTCCAGGACAGGCTCCAAAGCCACAGAGAAACCCTGTCTCGAAAAACCAAAATAAATAAATAAATAAATAAATAAATAAATAGAAAATGGGGAATTTGAAACCATTCTTAATTTGTACCCCATTTTTTCATATATGCTAGTGTAATTTTTCCCAATGTAATCATCATGTCCTTTATGGTACTAACTGTCTCATGTTTCTAAGACTCTGTACTGAGAAAACCGTCAGGCACATAAAGGATACTCACAGCAGCCAGCTTCATTTCCACACACACACACACACACACACACACACACACACACACACACATTGTTTTCTTTTTTGTTCATGCATTGAAGTATGGTTTTGGTCTATAAAAGAGATACAGAATTGGCTGTGCAGAATTGGAAAACCGACAAGACTACAAACAAGACTGGAACTTGGAAAAGGTTCCAGCCTTTTTTCCTGGATGCTTGTTTAAGGGTGGCACTAATCTGTGGTAGAAGGTCCCTGGAATAGAGAGGACTGCTTTCTAAGAAAACGTGATAGTGTAATTCTGGAATTAGGAAAATGTGGGAGTGTAATTCTGGGAAAGGAGATTTCAGGAGGAATTGAGAAAGAACACTGGGGTGAGCAGAAAACTGTGGGTGGCTGCATGTGTGCTCTGAGGTGACATGCAGTGTTTGGGTCAGTGTGTGGACAGTACAGAGGTGGGCTGCGCTGTGTGTGTGTGTGTGTGTGTGTGTGTGTGTGTGTGTGTGTGTGTGTGTGTGTGTGTGTGAAGAGTTGTGCTGTGGGACACCACAGCAGTATCAGTAGAAGTATTAGAGAAGATAACTTTAGGACAATCCTCCTCTGGCTCTCCTGTAGCGACTGCTCCTGTAGCTGGGCCAGACTGTTTATTCTAGCAACACACACAGCTAGAGAAGGATCTGTGGCGGCCACCTGAGCCTCATCTTATTTCGGCAAGGGACTGACTTTCATAGACTATTGATTTAGTTTTCATTTTTATGTGAGTGCTTTGCTTGAATGGGCTCTTGGTGGCCAGAAGAGGGCCCAAGATCTCCTTGAACAGGAGTCTGTAAGCTTGTAAATGCTTGGAACTGAACCTGGATCCTCTGCAAGAACAGCAAGTGCTCTTAACCTTTGAGCCATCTCTTCTATTGCTGTGGGATAATGCTCTTGTATCCTGTAAAGATTTGTCACTAATATTGGTCTAATAAAACGTTGATTAGCCAGTAGCCAGGCAGGAAGTATAGGCTGGACTACCAGACTAGCTGCAGTTGCCACCCAGATGCAGAGGAAGCAAGATAAAAATGCTATACTGTGCGGGACCACTGGCAGTGGCACCAGGATTTGTCCCTCCTGCTTGTATTGGCATTTTGGAATCCATTCTCTTTGGATGGATACCTTGCACAGCCTAGATATAGTAGGGAGGGCCTTGGTCCATACTTAAAGCAAAGTTCCTTACTGTCTGAGGAGTGGATGGGATGGTAGGTGGTGAGGGAGTGGGAACTGGGATTGGTATGTAAAATGAAGAAAGATAGTTTGTTTTCTTTTTTAAAAAAATAAAATAAAAAAAGAAAATGCTGCATTGAGAAAAAGTACCAAGCCATATGACTAAAAATAGATAAGAATTATGGGTTAATTTAAGTTGTAAGAGCTAGTTAATAATAAGCCTGAGCTAATAAACCTAACAGTTTATAATTAATATAAGCCTCTGTATGTTTCTTTGGGACTGAACAGCTGTGGGACTAGGTGGGACAGAAACTTCTGTCTACAAACTATGGGATTCTTTACCAAGCAACATGGTTCTTTTTTTTCTTTTTCAGCTCCAAAAAGCCGGCTCCAAAACCGCCTGTTATTCCATCTGGCTCACAAGGTATTCATATTCTTATTTCATACCGCTTGCTTTAAAATCATTTTCCTTTTTCTTCCTTTGCCAACAGTGATGGAAAATATTTAATAGACATTTCTGTTAATGTTACTAAATTGTCTTACAGAAAGTTAATCAAGTCATAGACAAGTAGCATAAAAATATATTCAGTTCATTTAAAAATTTCACAATATAATTTTTGTTATTATTATCTTACAGAGTTAAGAATTAAACTCAGGGTTGGAATGTGGTGGCACACTCCTTTAATCCCAGCACTTGGGAGGCAGAGGCAGGCAGATCTTTCTGAGGGAGACCAACCTGGTCTACAAAGTGAGTTCGAGGATATCCAGGGCTATTATACAAAGAAATCCTGTCTCAAAAATTCAACAACAAAAAGAATTAAACCCAGGTTCTTGGACATGTTAGGCAAATGCTCTGCCACTGAGCTATATCCAGTGCCCTTGGCTTTGAGAAAGTTTTGCAGTGTTGTACAGGCTGGCCTGAAACTTGCTGCGAAGCCCAAGATGACTTCAAACATGTAGGCCTCCTGCCTTAGCCGCCCAGCTGCTGGGGTTAAAGGCATGCGCTACCACACCCAGCTCCAGAGCTGCGTCTGACTGCTTGTTTCCATTTGTCCCAAACGACCAGAATTCTGTCTTCTCTCCTTTTTTGTATACTTCTTGCATTGATTTTTAAAAATTCCATGTTAGTCTTCTGTTAGCTTGCTACTATGCATATTTTATAGTACCTTAGCAGTTACTATAGCATATGTCATTTACATTATTGAAGTTCTTTTGGTTGTTGAGGATTTTCTTTTGTTTGTTTGTGTTTTTCAATACAAGGTTTCCTTGCATAGCCCTGACTGTCCTGGAACTCATTTTGTAGATCAGGTTGGCCTCAAACTCTAGATCCACTTGTCTCTGCTTCCTGAGTGCTGGGATGAAAGGTGTGCTCCACAACCACCCAGCCTATATTATTTTTTGAGGAAATTTCTTTTCTTTTCTTTTTTTTTTTTTTTGAGACAGGATTTCTCTGTAGTTTTGGAGCCTGTCTTGGAATTAGCTCTTGTAACCCAGGGTGACCTCGAACTCACAGACATCCGCCTACCTCTGCCTCCTGAGTGCTGGGATTAAAGGTGTGCTCCACCACTGTTTTGGAGAGAAAATTTCTTATTAATCTTCCTGCAGCCATGTCTACTCATTTATTAAATCCATCTACTTAGTTCTTTTTTTTAATTGATATTTATTGAGCTCTACATTTTTCTCTGCTCCCCTCCCCGCCTCTTCCCTCCCCGCTTCAACCCTCCCACAAGGTCCCCATGCTCCCAATTTACTCAGGAGATCTTGTCTTTTTATACTTTCTACTTCCCATGTAGATTAGATCTATGTAAGTCTCTCTTAGTGTCCTCATCGTTGTCTAAGTTCTCTGGGATTGTGGTTTATAGGCTGGATTTCTTTGCTTTATGTTTAAAAACCACCTATGAGTGAGTACATGTAATAAGTGTCTTTCTGTGTCTGGGTTACCTCACTCAAAATAATGTTTTCTAGTTCCATCCATTTGCCTGTCATTATTTTTTTCTGCTGTGTAGTACTCCATTGTGTAAATGTACCACATTTTCCTTATCCATTCTTCAATCGAGGGGCATTTAGGTTGTTTCCAGTTTCTGGCTATGACAAACAAAGCTGCTATGAACATAGTTGAGCACATGTCCTTGTGGCATGATTGAGCATCCTTTGGATATATACCCAAAAGTGGTATTACTGGGTCTTGAGGAAGGTTGTTTCCTAATTTTCTGAGAAATTGCCACACTGATATCCAAAGGGGTTGTACCAGCTTGCATTCCCACCAGCAATGCAGAAGTGTTCCCTTTTCCCCACAACCTCTCCAGCATAAGTTGTCATCAGTGTTTTTGATCTTGGCCATTTTTTAAAAAAATATTTATTTATTTATTATGTATACAATATTCTGTCTGTGTGTATGTCTGCAGACCAGAAGAGGGCACCAGACCTCATTACAGATGGTTGTGAGCCACCATGTGGTTGCCGGGAATTGAACTCAGGACCTTTGGAAGAGCAGGCAAAGCTCATAACCACTGAGCCATCTCTCCAGTCTGATCTTAGCCATTCTTACAGGTGTTAGATGGAATCTCAGAGTTGTTTTGATTTGCATTTCTCTGATGACTAAGGATGTTGAACATTTCCTTAAGTGTCTTTCAGCCATTTTAGATTCCTCTGTTGAGAGTTCTCTGTTTAGGTCTGTACTCCATTTTTTTTATTGGATTACGTGATCTTTTGGTATCCAATTTCTCGAGTTCTTTTTTTATTTTGGAGATCAGACCTCTGTCTGATGTGTGGTTAGTAAAGATCTTTTCCCATTCTGTAGGCTGTCGTTTTGTCTTGTTGACCGTGTCCTTTGCTTTACAGAAGCTTTTCAGTTTCAGGAGGTCCCATTTATTAATTGTTTCTCTGAGTGTCTGTGCTGCTGGGGTTCTCTTTAGGAAGTGGTTTCCTGTGCCAATGCTTTCAAGTGTACTTCCCACTTTCTCTTCTATAAGGTTCAGTGTGGCTGGCTTTATGTTGAGGTCTTTGATCCATTTGGACTTGAGTTTTGTGCATGGTGATAGATATAGGTCTATTTTCATTTTTCTACATGTTGATATCCAGTTATGCCAGCACCACTTGTTGAATATGCTTTCTTTTTTCCATTTGATATTTTTTGCTTCTTTATCAAAGATCAGGTGTTTGAAGGTGTGTGGATTGATATCCGGGTCTTCTATTTGGTTCCATTGGTCGTCCTGTCTGTTCTTATGCCAATACCAAGCTGTTTTCAGTACTGTTGCTCTGTAATAGAATTTGAAGTCAGGGATCGTGATTCCTCCAGAAGTTCTTTTATTGCCCACGATTGTTTTGGCTATTCTGGGTTTTTTGCTTTTCCGTATGAAGTTGAGTACCGTTGAGGTCTTTGAAGAATTTTGCTGGGATTTTGATGGGCATTGCGTTGAATCTGTAGATTGATTTTGGTAAGATTGCCATTTTTACTATGTTAATTCTGCCTACCCAAGAGCATGGGAGGTCTTTCCATTTTCTGGTGTCTTCTTCAGTATCTTTCTTCAAAGATTTAAAGTTCTTGTCATACAAGTCTTCCACTTGTTTGGTTAGAGTTACTCCGAGATATTTTATGCTATTTGTGGCTATTGTGAAGGGTGTTGATTCTCTGATTTCTTCCCCAGCCCTTTTATCATCTGTGTACAAGAGGGCTACTGATTTTTTTTTTAGTTAATCATGTATCCTGCTATATTGCTAAATGTGTTTATGAGTTGTAGAAGTTCCGTGGTAGAATTTTTGGGATCACTTATGAAAACTATCATATCATTTTGGTTGTGATAGAGCATTTGTCTGGCATGCATGAAGCCCAGACTTTGTTCTCCAGTATCACATAAGTATGTGTGTCTACAAATATACATGCATACAACACATACCTGTAGTATATCTGTGATCAAACTGCAAATCCATTTCAGAATTTATTTATTTACATTTTTTGCTTTTTTTTCTTTTTAAGGTTTGTTTATTGTGTACAGTATTCTGCCTGCAAGCATGCATTCGGGCCAGAAGAGGGCACCAGATCTCATTGCAGATGGTTGTGAGCCACCATGTGGTTGCTGGGAATTGAACTCAGGACCTTTAGCAGAGCAGGCAGTGCTCTTAACCACTGAGCCATCTCTCCAGCCCCCAGTTTTTGCTTTTTTCAGACAGGGTTTCTGTGTAGCACTGGCTGCCCTAGAACTTGATCTTTAGACCAGGTTGGCCTTGAACTCACAGAGATCCACCTTCCTCTGCCTCCTGAGTGCTGAGATTAAAGGCGTGCGACACCACTGCTTGGCCAGAAGTTAATATCTTTTGAGATAAAGTTGGGTTTATTAACTGCAGAAGCAAAGGGAGAGAGGGAAAACATGAGCATAAAACGCACTTCCTGTAGAACAAGTGCGGGCTTCTCAAGGGAGAGACCTGGAGTGACGCAACAGTGTGACTGTCTTTCTAAAGCTTGATGAAACCTCCCTCTTCTTTTGACATTATGACCAAGGACACTCTTAGAAAAGACAATATTTTTGTGGGGTTTTCTGCAGTGTCACAGGGTTAGTTTGTGATTATCATGGTGAAGGCAGGCAGGCATGGCACTGCAGTGTATCTGAGAGCTTTACATCCTGATCAGAGACAGCAGGCAAAGACCTGGCTCTGGCTTGTGAAGCCTCAAAGCTCACCCCTAGTGACACACCCACTCCAACAAGGCCACACCTCTTAATCCATCCCAAACAGTTTCACCAAGTAGGAGAGTAAGCATTCAAACTTGAGCCTGTGGGAAAAGATCTTCACTAACCCCACATCAGACAGAGGTCTGATCTCCAAAATAAAAAAAGAACTCGAGAAATTGGGCACCAAAAGATCATGTAACCCAATAAAAAAAAATGGAGTACCTAAACAGAGAACTCTCAACAGAGGAATCTAAAATGGCTGAAAGACACTTAAGGAAATGTTCAACATCCTTAGTCATCAGAGAAATGCAAATCAAAACAACTCTGAGATTCCATCTTACACCTGTAAGAATGGCCAAGATCAAAAACACTGATGACAACTTATGCTGGAGAGGTTGTGGGGA
>PVIU01011799.1:0-63046 GCA_004026605.1 Ondatra zibethicus | reverse complement strand
TCCCTGTGCCAATGCGTTCAAGCATACTTCCCACTTTCTCTTCTATAAGGTTCAGTGTGGCTGGCTTTATGTTGAGGTCTTTGATCCATTTGGACTTGAGTTTTGTACATGGTGATAGATAGGGGTCTACTTTCATTTGTCTACATGTTGATATCCAGTTATGCCAGCACCACTTGTTGAATATGCTTTCTTTTTTCCACTTGATATTTTTTGCTTCTTTATCAAATATCAGGTGTTCGAAGATGTGTGGATTGATATCCGGGTCTTCTATTCGGTTCCACACTTACCAAAATTAAATCAAGACCAGATAAGCAAATTAAACAGACCTATAACTGCTAAAGAAATAGAAACAATCATCAAAAGTCTCCCAACCAAAAAAGCCCAGGACCAGATGGTTTCAGCTCAGAATTCTACAAAACTTTCAAAGAACTAATACCAATACTCCTCAAATTGTTCCACACAGTAGAAACAGAGGGAATATTGCCAAACTCTTTTTATGAGGCTACAATTACCCTGATACCCAAACCACAGAAAGACATTACTAAGAAAGAGAATTACAGACCAATCTCACTCATGAACATTGATGCAAAAATACTAAATAAAATACTAGCAAATCGAATCCAAGAAGACATCAGAACCATTATCCACTATGATTAAGTCAGCTTCATCCCAGAGTTGCAGGGATGGTTCAAGATATGAAAATCTGTCAACGTAATTCACCATATAAACAAGCTGAAAAATAAAAACCACATGATCATCTCATTAGCTGCCAAAAAAGCTTTTGACAAAATACAACATCCCTTCATGATAAAGGTCTTGGAGAGAGCAGGGATACAAGGAACATACCTAAACGTAATTAAGGCAATATACAGTAAGCCAACAGCCAACATCAAATTAAATGGAGAGAAACTCCCAGCAATTCCACTAGAATCAGGAACAAGACAAGGTTGTCCACTTTCTCCATATCTATTCAATATAGTTCTTGAGGTCCTAGCTAGAGCAATAAGACACCAAAGGGAGATCAAGGGGATACAAATTGGAAAAGAAGAAGTCAAACTCTTACTGTTTGCTGATGATATGATAGTTTACATAAGTGATTCCAAAAATTCTACCAAGGAACTTCTACAACTCATAAACACTTACAGCAATGTAGCAGGATACAAAGTCAGTAGATCAGTAGCCCTCCTGTACACAGATGATAAAAGCGCTGGAGAAGAAATCAGAGAATCAACACCCTTCACAATAGTCACAAATAGCATAAAATATCTTGGAGTAACTCTAACCAAACAAGTGGAAGACTTGTATGACAGGAACTTTAAATCTTTGAAGAAAGAAATTGAAGAAGACACCAGAAAGTGGAAAGACCTCCCATGCTCTTGGATAGGCAGAATTAATATAGTAAAAATGGCAATCTTACCGAAAGCAATCTACAGATTCAACGCAATGCCCATCAAAATCCCAGCAAAATTCTTCAAAGACCTCGAAAGAATGGTACTCAACTTCATATGGAAAACCAAAAACCCAGGATAGCCAAAACAATCCTGTACAATAAAAGAACTTCTGGAGGCATTACAATCCCTGACTTCAATCTCTACTACAGAGCCAAAGTACTAAAAACAGCCTGGTATTGGCATAAGAACAGACAGGAGGACCAATGGAACCGTATAGAAGATCTGGATATCAATCCACACATCTTTGAACACCTGATCTTTGAAAAAGAAGCAAAAAAATATCAAATGGAAAAAAGAAAGCATATTTAACAAGTGGTGCTGGCATAACTGGATATCAACATGTAGAAGAATGTTTAAAATAGACCCATATCTATCACCAAGTACAAAACTCAAGTCCAAATGGATCAAAGACCTCAACATAAAGCCAGCTACACTGAACCTTATAGAAGAGAAAGTGGGAAGTACACTTGAACATATTGGCATAGGGAACCACTTCCTAAATAGAACCCCAGCAGCACAGACACTGAGATAAACAATTAATAAATGGAACCTTCTGAAACTGAAAAGCTTCTGTAAAGCAAAGGACATGGTCAACAAGATAGAACGCCAGCCTACAGAATGGGAAAAGATCTTCACTAATCCCACATCAGACAGAGGTCTGATCTCCAAAATATACAAAGAACTCAAGAAACTGGACAACAAAAGAACACATAATCCAATAAAAAAAATGAAGTACAGACCTAAACAGAGAACTCTCAACAGAGGAATCTAAAATGACAGAAAGACACTTAAGGAAATGTTCAGCATCCTTAGTCACCATAGAAATGCAAATCAAAACAACTCTGAGATTCTATCTTACACCTGAAAGAATGGCCAAGATCAAAAACACTGATGACAACTGATGCTGGAGAGGTTGTGGGGAAAAGGGAACACTCCTGCATTGTTGGTGGGAATGCAAGCTGGTACAGCCCCTTGGATGTCAGTGTGGCGATTTCTCAGAAAATTGGAAACAACCTTCCTCAAGACCCAGTAATACCATGTTTGGGTATATATCCAAAGGATACTCAATCGTGCCACAAGGACATGTGCTCAACTATGTTCATAGCAGCTTTATTTGTCATATCCAGAACTTGGAAACAACCTAAATGCCCCTCAACCGAAGAATGGATAAGGAAAATGTGGTACATTTATACAATGGAGTACTACACAGCAGAAAAAAATAACGACAGCTTGTTTTACAGGAAAATGGATGGAGCTAGAAATCATTATTTTGAGTGAGGTAACCCATATACAGAAATACAATTATCACATGTACTCACTCATTGGTGGTTTTTAAACATAAGCAAAGAAAGCCAGCCTACCAACCACAATCCCAGAGAACTTAGACAACAATGGAGACACTAAGAGAGACTTACATAGATATACTCTACATGCGAAGTAGAAAGTAGAAAAAGACAAGATCTCCTGAGTGAATTGGGAGCATGGGGACCTTGGGGGAAGGTTGGGGGGGGGAGGGCAGCAGAGAAAAATGTAGAGCTCTATAAATATCAATAAAAAATACAGGGCAGGCTAGTTTTCCTCTTGGGAAAAATATTCTTGTTATTAGTATATGTTTGTAACTTTATACCCACAAAGCATACAAAAATATAAATGAATAAAATTAATAATTATAAAAAAGAAAGAGCCAGGCGGTGGTGGCACATGCCTTTAATCCCGGCACTCAAGAGGCAGAGACAGGAAAAAAAAGAAATAAGAAACCTCAGGGGTGATTCTTATGCACATTAATGGGGTGTAGGTGGTGATGGGTGCCTGTAATTCTAGCACTTGGGAGGCCGAAGCAGGAAGTTAGAACTATCTGCTGTATGGGCTACATACACAGGGTCCAGGACAGTCTTAAGATACAGGAGGCCCTGTCTCAAAAACAAAACAACTAACCAAGAGATCTCACTGGAAATCTGGGCTACCAACTGAGAGACATGATTCGGGAGGTCAAGAAGCTTGTGCTACAAGCCTTGGAACCTGAGCTTGAACCTTAGAATCTGGATAGAGGTGGAAAGAGAGAACTAAACTCACAACATTGTTCTCTGATTTCCACATGCACGCTGTGGCATGTGTGTCCCTCTCTGTCATGTATGTACACACACATAATGATGCTAGTAACAAAGAAATTGAAAAATAACCCCAAGCAACCACGTAAAGGGTTGAGAGCAACTGTCCTTTTATGTGAGCTGGGGAGTCTGTCCCTGTTTGTCCCTATGAGGAAGGAGGACATTATTCTTCCTCAGTGTTCCCCATAGGCATTTTGGTCCAGGATTATCCTACTGGATCTGCTCCCAGCACCAGGCACCATGAGGCTCATGCTTTCAGAAAAGGACCTAGATCAGTCCCTGGCAGGGGGTCATGCCAAGCAGCTTCATGGAGCCCACGGGAATCATGTGGCCTTGTTTTCTGTGATTTGTTCTTTGGAAGGAAACCATCACCCCAATGACAGCTGGCAGGGACAGATGACTTGCTGAACACATGGCTGCATGTGGGGACGGCCAGCCATCTCGTTCTTACCTGTGTGAGCTGCACTCTGGAGCCTTCAGTCAGGCGGGGCCATCTGTCTAAATCCAGTCTGGCACGTAGCGCTGTGGTAAAGATGTTTTTCTTTATGTGGTGACTGGTGTTGCTCTGGCAGTGACACTCATGAAATAGTTCCTCTGTGGCAGTTCTCAGTACACTGAGGTATGTGACCAGCTCTGACTGAGGCGAGTATAGCTTGTTCTCCGCATGCTCCATTCCTCTGTGTGATGGACGGCAGAAGGTCTCCTGGTCTAAGCGTGTGACCAGAATCATTGAGAGGCCGGAGAGATGGCTCAGCAGTTAAGAGCATTTGCTGCTCTTGTAGAGAATCAGAGGTTCCAGGACCCATGTTGAGCAGCTTACAACTCCCTGTAACTCCAGCTCTAGGGGATCCTTTTGGCCTCCTCTGGCATTTGCACTCATGTGCACACAAATCCACAAACACCCACATAATTAAAAGTAATAGAAATTTAAAAGGACTTAAAAATCACTTTAGCAGAAACTTGCTCTGCACAATGTGTCCACACCTACAGTTCATATGCTGAGATCGTGACTCCCTATTTGATTGCGTTAAGAAGCCACTGGGGGTGACAAAGTATGGATGGTGGTGTGATTTGAGTGGGATCAGTGCCCTTATATGATGAGATATGGGCCTGGGGGTGTGGCCTAGTCAGAAAAGCACTTGCCTTGCACACTTGAGGATCAAAGTTCCACCTTGAAACCTACATAAAAAGCCAGGTGTGGTGGCTTTTCATTCTACTGCTGGGGAGGCAGAGACAGGCAGGTCCTTGGGGGCTTGCTGGTCAGCCAGGATCACTTAATTGGAGAGCTTCAGGCCAATGAGAGTCTGTCACAAAGGAGATGAACAGTGTTCCTGTGGGTCCTTTGCAAGAGCAGCGACTGTTCTTAACCACTGAGCCATCTGGCCAGCCGGCTAGCCGCTGTCTTTGAGTTCTGGCAGCTGCAGATTTCAGATGAGAGGTTAATTGGGGATCTGAGTGTGCCACACCTTCCTCTCAGGTATTTGAGATGCTGGCATTTAACCTCTGCATTCCAAGGTATGCCCGTGAGTCATTTGTTTTCCCAGTGTTCTGCTTCCTGTCAGCATTTGACTGCATCTTTCCACACCGTCGCCTGCCATATTGGTTTTGACACATTTCCAGAATGGAGGTGGAGATACACAAAAGTGAGCCACAAAGTGTCTTGTGGAGCAGGAACCAAGTGACATTCTATCTCTGGAGCTTAGATGTCTGTGGGACCTGGGAGGCCCAGAGCTGGTGCTTTGGAGCCTCAGGAGTCAGGGTGGAAGATCTGTGCTCAGCTAGAGAACCAGAAACTGTGAAGTAACAGAAGAAAAACAAAATCCAAAGGGACAGTTTGTTCACACACAATGTAACACTTCACCAACTTGTTAATGGCAATTAACTCAATTCTCTAGTATTATTGTGGTTACATTTTAATTTTTTATTTCCCCCATCTTATACTATTTTAAAAATGTGTTTGCTGACAATTTTATACATATAAACAATTGTCCACGTGCTGTGGGATAATGCTCTTATACACTGTAAAGATTTGTCACTTCTACTGTTTTAATAAAATGCTGATTCACCAGTAGCCAGGCAGAAAGTATAGGCAGGGCAACTAGGAGAATTCAGGGAAGAGGAAAGGCAGAGCCACAGTCATAAGCAAAATGGAGAGGAAGCAAGATGAGACTGCCTTACTGAGAAAAGGTATCAAGCCACTTGGCTAAACAGAGATAAGAATTATGGGTTAATTTAAGTTGTAAGAGCTAGTTAGTAATAAGCCTGAGCAATAGGCCACAGTCTATAATTAATATAATCCTCTGTGTGGTTATTTGGGACTGAATGGATGTGGGACTGGTGGGACAATAACTTCTGTCTACAACTATGTCCATTCCCACCCAGTCCTCTCATCACCCTTAGATACACCAGCACATCTCCTTCCGTGACTGGCCTGGATCTCTTTATGTAAACCAGGCTGGCCTTGAACTCACAGATATTCCCCTGCCTCTGCCTCCCAAGTGCTGGGATTAAAGGCATGTGCCACTACTGCATAGTTTTCTTGTTTTAATTTAAAGGTGATAGTCTTGTCTGTCCTGTCCTTGTCCTTGGTATAGTGATGGGTAGGTGTGTGCTATCTACTATTTCCTATGCTAGCAGCCTTGGTTAAGTGACTTTACCCTCAGCTGCAGCCTCCTAGGTATTGTGAAAACTGAGTTAATTTTTTTAAATTTAATTTTATTATTTCTTAAGGTTTTTTTTTTATTTTTCTCTGCTCCCCTCCCTGCCACACCCCTCCCTCCCTCAACCTTCCCCAAGGTCTCCATGCTCCCAATTTGTTCAGGATATCTTGTCTTTTTATACTTTCTACTTCCCACGTAGATTATATCTATGTAAGTCTCTCTTTTTGTCTGTATTGTTGTCTCAATTCTCTGGGATTGTGGTTTGTAAGATGGTTTTCTTTGCCTTATGTTTAAAAACCTAAGACCCTACAAAAGCAAGACCTGAACAACCAAATATGAATGAACCAGAAGAAAATGATCTAAAAAATAACCTCAAGAGAATGTTTGAAATTCTTAAAGCTGAAATGAGAAATTACCTTAAAGAAATGGAGGAAAAAACAAACAAAAAATGGAAGATATCAGCAAATCAAGAAAACCAAGAAAAAGAAATTAAATATATAAAAGAAACTATTCAGGACTTGAAAACTGAGATAGAAAAAATAAAGAAAACACAAGCTGAAGGAATTATAGAAACAGAAATCATGAGAAAAAGGTCAGGAACCACAAACGCAAACATGAACAACAGAATACAAAAATGGAAGAGAGAATCTCAAGCGCTGAAGATACAATAGAGGAAATAGACTCATCAGTTAAAGAAAACATTAAATCTAACAAAAGCTTAGCCCAAAATATCCATGAAATATGGGACACTATAAGAAGGCCAAATCTTAGAATAATAGGTATAGAAGAAGGAAAAGAAGTTCAGCTCAAAGGCACAGAAAATTTATTTAACAAAATCATAGAAGAAAACTTTCCCTACCTAAAGAAAGACATGCCTATGAAGATACAAGAAGCTTATATTTATTTTTAACTTGGCTTCTGGAGACTGAGCTCAGGTGCTCATGGTTGCAAGGGAAGTGTCTTAGTGGTGGACCATCTCCCTGGCCAGCATCCCGCTGTCTCACTACTAGTCCAATAGTGAATTTGGGGCAGAGCCCACTCTTTGACACTTTTCAGTTTGCTAGTCAGTTTTGTTGGCCCAGCAGGATGGTATGTTTCCCTTTGTATGAAGAATTCTCAGTGGAATGAGTTTAGCCACAGTGAGTGTAATGTCTCCAGGATTCCACACAGGCCATCCTGCATTCATGCACCCTGTGCCAAGGCTCAGGCATTCTCCCTTATGAGCAGACGTTACTTTTGCCTCTTTCATAAACCCTCTTAGCCCTGCCCAGATCCACTCTCATCTTACCCAGTGCATGTGCGATCACTATGATGGTTTACTTGAATATTTAATTCTGAATAATAGACATATTCTTTGGTAACTGCTGTTTCTCTGGCTAGGAAAAAAATTAATTAGATTCCCCCTAATGAAATTAGCAAGATGAAGTTACATAACTGTCCCTCTCACCACCTTCATCCAAATGGATGTGCCTGTTCATTGCCACATACTGACCATCAGCCAGAACCCTAGCTGGCCCTGTCGCCGTCCCCTGTGGGAATTCCTGTACTTTGAAAACATCATGAAGTTTCTGGGCTGTAAAGACTCCAGTTAAGTAAACTTAGCTGGAGAGATGGCTCGGTGGTCAAGAATGCTTGCTCCTCTTGCAGATGACCTGAGTTTGAGTCCCAGTACCCACCTGGTGGTTCATAACCAACTGTAATTCCAGTCTCAGATGATCTAATGCTCTCTTCTGGTCTCCTTGGGTACCCTCACACATATTCATATAAATAAAACATTTTTCTTTTCCTTTCTTTCTTTCTTTCTTTCTTTCTTTCTTTCTTTCTTTCTTTCTTTCTTTCTTTCTTTCTTTCTTCTTTGTGTAGGCCTGACTGTTCTGGTACTCGCTCTATAGACCAGACTGGCCTCAAACTCAGATATCCACATGCCTCTCTCTGTCTTGGAGTGCTTGGATTAAAGGCGTGTACCACCACATGCAGCTTGCCACACATGCTTTAAATAAGCACACTGTTTAGGAGGTAACTTGGACTGGCCTGTCAAAATATTTTTCCGTGTGGGGAGCTTGCTGTTCATTTGGAATGACTCCAAGACGCTCTTAATTACAGCCTCTGGTGCCTGCATGTTGCTGAACGGCCCCAGCACCTCTTGTTTCTTTATCTTGTCGTGTTGTTGGCTTTAGAGCATCTGCTGGGTAACTGAAATTAAGGGTACCATCTCCCTTGCCTCCAGTCCTGAGATAGCTTCATGATTAACACAGGCCGTGGGCTCAGAGCAAAGGATTGTGGTCATTTCCCCCTCAGGAAATGTGCCAGCAGCACACAGGTGTGTTCCCTTAAAACTTTGACTGTGATCAAGGTTCTTTTCATTGTCCCTGAGATGCCCTGATGTTTATCTGTGTCTGAGGGGTGCCCAGGAAGGGCATCTAGGCTGTAGGAGAGAGAATTTTATTTTTTATTTTATTTTTAAACATCTGTCTGTCTGTCTATGTATATGTAGGTACATGTGCCATGGTGTCTATGCAGAGGCCAGAGGACATTTGTAAGAGTCAGTTCTTTCCTTTAACCTTGTGGGTTCCTGGGATCAAACTCAGGTCATCTGGTTTAGTGGCCAGTGCCTTAACCTGCTGAGCTGTCTTGCCATTTTTTACATACTATTTTTATTGATTGCAGCCAAATCACCCTTACTTTCCAGTCCTCCCAGGTCTACCCCTGACCCTTGTGGCCTCTTACACCAAAAAGACAAAAGAAAAAGTACAATCTGTATTGTCCATATAGTCACTAGAGTCACTCCTGGTGGCCAGCTCCTTAAAGAAAACTGAGTCCGGGCTGGAGAGATGGCTCAGAGGTTAAGAGGTTGCTCTTCCAGAGGTCCTGAGTTCAATTCCCAGCAACCAGATGGTGGTTCACAACCATCTATAATGAGATCAGGTATCCTGGCATGCATGCAGGTAGAACACTGTATACATAATAAATAAATAAAATCTTAAAAAAAAAAAGAAAGCTGAGTCCTTCTCCAGTCCCGCTGGCAGCCATCTATCGTGGAGAGATACACGTCAGCATCCTTATCACGATTTTTGTTTTGTTTTGTTTTCGGAGACATGTTTCTCTGTGTATTTCTGACTGTCCCAGAACTCACTCTGCAGACCAGGCTGGTCTCGAACTCACGGGGATCTGCCTGCTTCTGCCTCCTGAGAGCTGGGATTAAAGGCCTGTGCCATCGCTGCCAGGCCCTTATCACAATTTTTAAGAGTTCTTTTTGATGGCTTCCTGTCTAAGTTGTTACTTTTGTTGGGGGAGGGGTTGTCACAGAGGCCTTCTATGTCTCTCTTTCATCTGTGAGTCTGCATTTGTTGGTACCACTGCCGGAAAAGCTTTCTGGTCCTTTACAGTCAGCAGGAGCACAGACCGTGAACTTCCACTGGTGAAAGCACAGACCATGGACATCTCCCTGGCCTCTGGCATCAGCATGTGCCACGGGCTTCATCATGGTCTCTGGTGGTAATACAGGCCTTGGGCACCAATATAGTCCCTCCTCAGTGGCGGCCTGGCCCACGAACATCAACATGACTTTAGGTGGCAGCACAGACCACAGACTTCCACGGTTCATGGACATCAACTTGCCCCCCAGCTGCAGCAGGATCACGGACCCAAACATGGCTCTTAGCGCTGTCTCATTTTTCAACTCATAGTCTCTTTGTCTCTCTGAGGCCTCACTATGTAGCCCAGGCTGGCCTCCAAGTGGTGACCCTCCTGTCTTCATCTCCAGAGTGCTGGAATTGTATGAGGTGTTATCATGTCCAGTCTAAACTACAAGATCCTGAGTATGAAGAGCAAAGATGTGCAGGTGTGAACACAGCATTCATGTGTGAAGACCTCATTCAGGTGTGAACACATCATTGAGGAAGGGCTGGCTGTGACAAGTGCCACTCATGAAAACAACACTTGTACCCATAACAGTAATTCTGGCCCACGGAGCTCAGAGTCCACACCAGCTGGCATGTCAAATTCTTTCTCTCCATGGCCTGCTCTCCCTGTACAGCAGGCCTGTGAGGTGGGCGATGTTAAGTTGGGAGCTTAGGAATATTTCCTAACGCAACCTCTCTGTTGACACAAATTCCCAATCAAGCCAAATCAAAACAAGCCAAATTAAAAGATATCCAGGTTTAATGGGAGTTCTGCACTCTCGGGTACCCACTGGGAGGAAGGAAAAGAGACCACGTGTTCCTCTTTTGGGAGGTCACTTAAATATTCTGTGGGAGTGGTCCTGAGCCCGTCCTTCCCTGCCCCCCGGGAGGGGTCAGGACCTGGCCTGCTGGGATTTGGAGTCCAGAGTGCTAACTCTCAGGGTCAGGGGGCTAGGATAGATGCAAGGGGCTGGGGTCTAAGCTCCCAACTTAACAGGCGATATTATTATACCCATTTTCCAGAAAGGGCCAAGTGCAGCCCAAGGCCACTATGATGATGGTGCTGGTTTCAAGGCTTGTGAGGCCTCTCAGTGAGTTGGTTGGCAGAGCCAGGTGCTCTCTTCCTGGAAATGAGGTGTGAATGTCACAGTTCACAGAATGGACTTGACAGACAGACAGACGGACCTGGAACTTGGGCCCTGGTTCGTCCCTTTCCATGGCAGAAGGGACGTGGCAAATGTGATCCAGTTGAGGATATTGATATGAGAGAGGGTTCAGGTTCTCTGTGGTTGGATGTCATCATGAGTGTCATCATAGGAGGGCAGGGTTAAGGGCAGACAAAACGACAGACCTGTGGCGGTTAATCTTCACTGTCAACTTTGACAGCATTTAAAAATCACCATGGAAACACACCTCTGGATATGTCCATAAGGATGTTTCCAGAAAGGTTCAACAGAGCAGGGAAGATGCATCCTGAATGTGGGCAGCAGCAGCCCATGGGCTGGAGTCTTGGGCTGAATAAAAAAGGAGAAAATGGCCATGTGGTGGTGGCGCACACCTTTAATCCTAGCACTTGGAAGACAGAGGCAGGAGAATTTCTGAGTTCAAGGCCAGCCGGGTTTACAGAGTGAGCAGGACTGTTACACAGAGAAACTATGTTTCAAGAAAACAAAACAAAACAACAACAACAAAGAGAAAGCGAGCTGAGCGCCAGCATTTGTTACTCTCTGCCTCACGCTCCTGCATCCTCACAGCCCTGCATCCATGCCTTCCGCAGCCTCACAATGGACTGTTCTCATGAACCATGAGCCCAAAAATCCTCCCTTAAGTTGCTTTTCTCAGGCATTTTGCCACAGTCACAAGGAAAATAACTGATGAGCAAACAGAGATGCTGGGTGGAAAGAGGAAGTGATGTGGCCACCCTCAGCATTGGTGAGGCAGACAATGTCACCTCAGAGCCTTCACAAAAAGCAGCCCTGCCCCCACCAGGTCCATTCCAGTCACACTGACTCAGGACTTCTGGGTTCCAGAGCTGTAGGAGAGGCAGTCTGAACAGTTTCCGGTCCCTGTCTCTACTATCACATGTTACCTTGTCATATACCTCAGCAGAAGTTTGCTTGGGCAGAACTCTCCAAGCCTCTATTACATCTCTGTGTGGTGTAGGAGGTCCTTCTGTATTTCTGTTGCTTTCATTGGTTAAATAAAGAGACTGCCTTGACCTTTTGATAGGGCAGCCTTTAGGTGGGCGTAGTAGACAGAACGGAATACTGGGGGAGAGAAGGCAGTGTGGCAGACGCCATGCTTCTCTGGTCCAAGATGGACACTGGTTAGACTCATGCTGGTAAGCCACGACTCGTGGTGACACACAGATTATTAGAAATGAGTTAAACAAATATGTGAGAGTTAGCCAATAAGAGGCTAGAGCTAATGGGCCAGGCAGTATTTCTTTCTTTCTTTCTTTTTTTTTAAAAAGATTTATTTATTTATTATGTATACAATATTCTGTCTGTGTGTATGTCTGCAGGCCAGAAGAGGGCATCAGACCCCATGACAGATGGTTGTGAGCCACCATGTGGTTGCTGGGAATTGAACTCAGGACCTTTGGAAGAGCAGGCAGTGCTCTTAACCACTGAGCCATCTCTCCAGCCTGCCAGGCAGTATTTCAATGAATACAGTTTCTGTGTAATTATTTCGGGTACTGGGAGCCGGGCGGGACAGAACAAGGGACCCTGCGATGGGAACCAGGCACTGGGAACACAGCCCGTGCACCTCTTACTACTTCTGTGCAATGGGATGACAGCAACTGCACTCACAAAGGAGATGAAAGGAGTTGGCCCAGGCTAGACTTTGCCAACTAGATTTGTTTCGTTGGGTATTATTCTGACCATTGGGTATTATTTTTGCTGTGTCATCAACAGAGTCAGTGATGAAAGCCACCTGAACAATGAAGAACCTAAAACAAAACCTACTGAGGAGTGGCTTCATGTGACTTAATCTGTATCTTCTACTTGGAGTGAGTTTATTGTTTTGCTTTTTTGAAAAAAAAAAAAGATTTATTTATTTATTTTGTATACAATGTTCTGCCTCCATGTATGCCCACATGCCAGAAGAGGGCACCAGATCTCATTACAGATGGTTGTGAGCCACCATGTGGTTGCTGGGAATTGAACTCAGGACGTCTGGAAAAGCAGCCAGTGCTCTTAACCACTGAGCCATCTCTCCAGCCCCTATTGTTTTGCTTTTTGAGACAAGGTCTTATATAGCTCAGGCTGGCCTTGAACTTGCTAGCCAGGCAAGTTTATGATCGGCTAGCTTCCTCATACAGTTCAGGACCACCTGCCTAGGGAATAATGCTGCCCACGGTGGGCTGAACCCTGCGATATAAACTGTCAGTAGTCCTCCACAGACACAGCAGCAGGTCAGTCTGATCTAAGCAGTTCCTCAGTTGGAGCGCTCCTCTCAGATGACTGTAGGCTGAGCCAAGGTGATGGCTGAAGTTCATCAGGACCTCCTCCTGCCTCCAGCTCTGACGTATTGGTGATTCTTCTGCCTCAGTCTCCCAAATGCTGGGATTACAGGTGTTCGTTACTATACCTGCTCCCATTGGGGGTTCTTAGTACCATTTATACAGGGGACAGGTAGTGATCTGGGCTTTCCCTGTAATTATATCCTGGCACCCTGGGAGTATCTGGTACACAGAAAAACTAAGCATGATTAAAGAGAGAAAACTGGGTTCCTCAGGTCTAGATTAAGGCTGTGGCTCAGTGATGCTTGCCTAGCATCCAGGAGGCCTGGGTGTGAGCAAAATGAAATGTGTGTTTCTCTGACGTTTCTTCTTTCTTTTCTTTCTTTTTCTGGGTAGAGGCATCACCATTTTGAAGAGAGCCTGGCAGATCAGGATCACCTGGGACTCGTGCTGTGGAGTGTTCTGGCCTCCAGCCCTTCAGCCATCTGGTGACCCTATCGCTGCCTCCTGGGCCCCCAGTGCTCACTCCTCAGCCTTGTGCCAGTTCCTTCTCTCAGCCTCCTGCCACTTGGCCTCAGCTCCTTGCCCTGGACCCTGGAGAAGTGGTTTCCATGGTAACAGTTTCAGGGGACAGGGGTGTCTGCAGTAAGAGGGAGGGAAGGTGCTGTGGCAGCTAGCTGCTCTCAGAGACCCAGGGTCTGATGCTCAGGCCTGCCGTAGCCATGCCTTTAGAGGTCCATGAGATGCTGAAAAGGCTCTGAGATTTCAGCACAGTTCTTTCACGTGCTGCTGAGAGACCCAGATTGGGTTGCTTCGCTTCTCCAGCCTCATTCTCTTCACCTGTGAAATGGGCTTTGTGGGAACATGAAATAGGGAGGGAGGCTGTACAACTGTTGCACAGTTGAGCTCAGTAACATTTTGCTCCCATCTTCTGATGTTTGCAGTGGAGAAACTGAGGCCTGGATCCTCTCTCTAGGATTCTGTATTATTGCTTCTTCTGGAAGCTTCTTGATCTTCCTTCCCCAGACAAAGCTCACCTGCCTGTTGCCACCCAACTGTTGAACAACTACTTTGCCTATCTCAGGTAAACAAATCCACTTGCAAATCTTTGAGGCTGAGTTGGAGGTTTTTCAAGGGATTGACAATTCCAAGACAAAGTCTTGGGAGGAGAAAAGTCGTGAGGCCTGAGATGATGGGGGTATTTAAGAAAGTGGAACGAAAAGATGGTGTCGGCGAAGCTCTGAGAAGCAGTGTGCCCAGCACCACACAGCAGCTAACCACTTTTGTACCACTCTCCTCTCTTTCCTCCATCTGCTCACAAGATGCACAGCAGCTTACACCAGTCAGTGGTCAAATGCAGACTTGTTTGCTTTTTGAGACAGGCTTTCTCTGTGTAGCTCTGGCTGTTCTGGAACTCACTCTGTAGACCAGGCTGGCCTCAAATTCAGAGATCCACCTGCTTCTGCCTCCTGAGTGTTGGGATTAGAGGCATGCACCACCATATATGGCTAAATAACTTGATAACTTAAATATATGGGGCTGTGCCTTCCTGGCAGAGAAAAAGGAAGCTGCCGTGTGTCTCAGCTCAGCTGAATGAACAGGTGTGACCATAAAGCATGGCTTTCTCCTAAGTAGTTCTGGTGCTGGGCAAGGATTCGGCTCCCCAGGTGCTCCTAAAAATGCAAGACAAGGAGGGTTGGGGAAATGGGTCAGTGGGTAAGAGTGCTTAGTTCATGCAAGCATGAGGGTCAGAGTTCAAATCTCAGTACCCATGTAAAAACGTCTAGGCATGATCATGGGTATATCTGTAGCCCTAGCATTGTGGTAGGCAGAGGCAGGAGGATGGCTGGGGCTTGTTGATTGCTAGTCTGGCTCCAGGTACAGTGAGAGACCCTGTCTGGAGGGGATAGCGTGAACTGTGATAGAGAGGCCATTCACTGTACTTCTCTGGACTCTGCACATGTGCAAATGGGTACACATGACTTCATACCCATGCCCCCTCACACCCTCCAAAATATAAGAAAATAGATTTTCTCTTTGTGAGCGAGCTCTGAAGTCAAAGCAAGAAGGGACGGTATGGCCAAGTCACCTTCCCTCCTTGTCTCCTTGCTGTCCCCTCCTTTTCCAGGGAGCAGAGTCTCAGAAAGAGAGAAAGGAGGTGAGAGACAATATTAAAGCTCCTACAGGCAGAATCCCCCAATAGGCAAATGAAAGCCCCAGCTTCCTGTGTCCAGTAGGTTTGCAAATCCCACTGTGAGGTTTTGGCATGAGTATCATCACTCTTGGGTACCTGGGGTCTCCCAGCATCCCCCAAATGGCTATTCTTGTTTTTTAGCCAATCTCCTAGGATGAGCCTGGGCAAAAGTAGGTGGGATTTATTACTGCCTGTGGTGTGGTCGATCTCACCAATAGAATCCAGACTCCTCTGCCCCTTCGCTCACTCCCCTGTTCTTCATTTGTCCCTAGATGCTTCCAAGTACTTTTTCAGGCTCACTGTCAGTGGGACAAAATTAATGTCCCTCTGGGCTCCCGGAGACTGTTATTTTTTTCAAGTGTCTAGAGTGGAAATACAGGAGGGACAAAAATGAACTCTGGTGTTTGCTCCAGTGGCTCCCTGGAGAAGGTGGCGCACATTTGAGTCATCTCTTTTCATCTAAGGATGCACAGTGACTTATACACATTGTGACAAATTCAGATGTGACCCAGTGTGTAAGTGTAAAGCACAGGTCCCTTTGTTCCTCGTTCTCCAGTCCACCTAGGTGTGCACAGGGCCTGCAGGGCTTTCCATTTCTGTATAAACACGAATCCAGAGGCCAGTCTTCAGCCAGCCAGGATGAAGAAAGAACTCCATACCGCACACACCCTGTGAGCATTGTGGACACTAGGGAAGACTTCAGGGGAGAGGATGGTGGCATTGTGGGTGGACTGAGTGAGGATTTGTAGTTAAAGGCAGGGAATCAGGGAGCACTGGTGAGAACCAGGGAGAACAAAGTCAGCTAACAGGGCAGACTGGGTGGAGTTCCAGAGCCACCATGGAATCCTGGTGTCACCCTGGTGAATCTGGGAGCCATGGAAGGCCTTAATGGAGCAAGCAGTGGCATGATGTAATGCCTCTCTCTTTCTCTCTCTACCTGTCATCTATCTATCTATCTATCTATCTATCTATCTATCTATCTATCTATCTATCTATCTATCTATCTATCATCTATCTATATACAGGGTCTCGTTGTAGCTTAGACTGTTTTTGAATTTACTGTGTAGCTGAGGATGGTCGTGAAATCCTGATCTCCTGCCTCCTTAGCCCAAGTGCTGGGATTGCAGGCATGAGCCACCACACTCCAATTCCTGTGGTGCTGGGGACTGAACTCAGGGCTTCAACTGAGCTATGTCCCAAGCCTCTGTGACCCACCTTTTAACAAGTGTGTCTGTACATGTGTGTGCACATTTACACACGTGTGCATGTACATATGTGAGTTCGATTGCTAGAACACACATAAGGGAGGAAGGAGAAAATCAGCTCTACAAAGTGGCTGCGTGGCTTACACACATACAAATGCTGTGGCACATACACACACACACACTGTGACATACACATACACTGTGGCACACACACATGTAACAAGCATGCACATGTAACAATAAATGAAGTTTTGTAGTACCTGCACTACGGGACGGTATGTGAGCCTGGAAAGGGGCTAGAGATTTAAACACATACACACACAGACAGGGACACGGGTCGATTTTGAATGCCAACTTTATTGTGAGCCAGGCAAGCTTATGAAGAGATCCTTAACTGACAGCCATGTCCCAGCCAGCTCTTGGGATTTCCAGCTGCAGGCCACCAGGATCCACTCCCCTGCTGTCAGGCTCTCCTGCTCAGAGCAGAGGAAAACAGGTTTTTTACAGGAAATTCAGGGTCTGTTGGTCTGCAGTCCCCAACAAAGTTTGAAAAAGAGAGCCAGTGGTGGCGCATGACTTTGATTCCAGCACTCTGGAGGCAGAGGCAGACTGGTCAGCCTGCTCTACCCAGTGAGATCCCATCTTGAAATAAAAGTCTATGTCCTTTCTAGCTTTATGTTGACTCAGTATAAGCTAGAGTCATCTGAGAGGAAAGAACCTCAGTTTGAGAGAAAAATGTCTCCAAAAGATCCAGCTGTAGGGCATTTTCTTAATTAGTTACTGATGGAGGAAGGGCCCAGCCCATTGTGGGTGGTGCCTTCCCTGGGCTGGTGGTCCTAGGTTCTGTAAGAAAGCAGGCTGAGTAAGCCAGGAGAAGCAAGCCAGTAAGCAGCACCCCTCTGTAGCCTCTGCGTCAGCTCCTGCCTTGTTTGAATTCCTGTCCTGACTTCCTTCAGTGATAAACAGTGATATGGAAGTGTAAGCCAAATAAACCCTTTCCTCCCCAACTTGCTTTATGGTCCTGGTGCTCCATCGCAGCAGTGGGGACCCCGACTAAGATGCGCATGAGGGGCATGACCAGCGGTAGGGAGCAGGAGAGTTGCCAGGGTGTGTCAGAGATAGATGCAATGGGCTGTTCACTCTTCCTTGACCCACGAGGGAAGCATCACACCCAGCACTTCACAGTTCTGGAACTTTCTGTGTTAGGTATCCTAGGCCTTTAGGGACAGAGTGAAAACTCGGGTGATGAGTCTGGCTAGAGAAGAGCCTGGAGATTTGGGTCACTCCCCCACTAGATGGAAAGGCAAGGTACTCAGACGCCTCCATTCCCATAAAGTCTCCTGGGGTCCAGATTGACCTAGCACTCAGGGCTTTCATGTCCCTGGGATGAGATCATCTCTCTCCACCCCCACACAAAGGGCCTGCATGTGTTGGTTTTTATTTTACCATAAAGGAGCACGTGCTACTCAGAGCTCAGCCTTACCCTTTGAAACAGTTTGTTCCTGGTGTTTGCTTTTTAGTGTTTCATTCTTCTAGCTGGCTGGTGACAGTAAGGTGATGTACTTGGCATAACAAAGCTAACAACAAGAACCAAAAAGAAGGTAATAAGAACAATCACCAGGTGCTCCTTTGGGAGCCAGGCCCTGTGTGCAGGGACTCACTGGCTTATAGTGTGTATGATGAGTTCCTGACATGTCTGAAGTTGAGGTGCTTGATCTAAACATCTGGCTTTTTCTAGATTCTCTGAGTGTACGTCAACCAGGCTTCTAATGGGTCTACTTGGTTCAGCACCAGGAAGACTTGCTGCCCCCTGGAAGCCATGCTACGTACGTACCAGAGCAAAGGCCCTCAAATTATGTTTTAGGATCAGCAGCAAGTGGGGAAACAGCTCTACAAGTGGTGCTTGAACTAAATTGGAATCCTGCTTTGGGGAGCAGGCAGAGTGTGCTTCGGAGCTGGGAGGACTCTTCTTCCAAACTCTCCTCCGCTTTCCTACTTAGCCTGGGGCTTGAGTGGCTGTCCTCGGGCACCATATCACAGCTTGCTTGGTTTTCACAGGATGATGTCAAGTATCTTAGGAAGTGTGCCAAGATTGCAACAGGAGATGGGTGCTGGGCAGCCGGCTCACTTGGTGAAGCACTTGTCGTGTAAGCACGAGGACCTGAGTTCAGATTCTCAACTCCCGCACCAGAAGCTCAGCACAGTGATGCACACTTGGGATGGGGAGGGAGGCAGATACCTGGAGCTTGATGGACAAAGCTGCATCAGCAAAGCTTTATGTTTAGTGAGAGAATGCCTCAAAACGATAAGGTGGAGTGGGACTGATGAAGACAGTTAGTATCAACTCCTGGTCCCCACGTGCATTTGTGCAGGCTCTCACAAGTGCATGCATGCATCACACACATGCAAGATCACCATTGCTACTGGTAGATTAGACTCATAACTTTGCAGGAGCTACAGTTACTTTCTGGATCTGTCTGTAAATCTGAGTGGGGTTTGGGATAGATGTGGAAGTTTCGTTGAGAACCAGGGGCCTCTGTCTGAGGTTCTGATCCTAGCTCTGCCTTGAGTCTCTAAACCAGAAGATTTTTTAAAAAATTGTCTTCATCAGTAATGAAGTTAAAGTTACCACCCACCTATGGATTGCTATATGGGACACACACACACACGTACACACATATATGTTATATATGTTACATATATGTTATATATATGTTACATATCTATGTTCACTGGTGTTCTGTCTGCCTGTCTGCCTGTGTGAGGGTGTCAGAAGCCCTGGAACTGAAGTCATAGACAGGTGTGAGCTGCCATGTGGGTGCTGGGAATTGAACCCAGGTCCTCTGGAAGAGCAGCCAGTGCTTTTAACCATTGAGCTATCTCTCCAGTCCCTGAGGGATATATTTAGACAGAGGCAGGCCGACCTCTGTGAGTTCAAGGTGTGGTGGCACACGCCTTTAATCCCAGCACTTGGGAGGCAGAGACAGGCAGATCTCTGTGAGTTCAAGAAAAAAAAAAGGATTGAATCAGGGGCTTGCTATGGTTTCAGAGAGTTAGTCCATCATTATCATAGCAGGAAGCTGATAGGCATGGCACTGGATCAATAGTTGAGAACTTTACATCCTGATCCATAGGCAGCAGGTAGAGAGAGTGAAAATGGACCTGGCATGGACTTATGAAACCTAAAAGCCCACCCCCGTTGGCACACCTCCCCCAACATTGCCATACTTCTCAATCCTTCTCAGAAAGTTTCAATGACTGGGGACCAAGAAATCAAACATATAGCTGGGCAGTGGTGGCACACACCTTTAATCCCAGCACTCAGGGAGGCAGAGGCAGGTGGATCTCTGTGAGTTTGAGGGCAGCCTGGTCTACAGAGTGAGGTCCAGGACAGCCAGGGACACACAGAGAAACCCTGTCTAAAAAAAAAAAAAACAACAACAAAAAGAAAAACAAAAAGAAAAAAAGAAGAAGAAAGAAAAGACAGAGAGAGAGGAGAGAGAGAAAGAAATCAAATATGTGAGCCTATGGGGGCCATTCTCATTCAAAGCACCACATTTGTGAATTACCTGGACTGTAGTATCTGATTAGAGCAACAGAAACCAGGTAAAAACAAATAGGCTGCTTTTGTTACAACAGAAAATCCTGACTCATCTGGCTTAAGCAAGAGGATTTCATGGTCACTGGCAGCAGGGACTCTAAGGTTGATTCAGGGACATGATTATCTCAGTGGGGACCAGCATCACTCTTCCCGCCTTTGCCATCCCCATGTCTGCATCGGGGTGACGAGTGTGCAGTTTTCAGTGTTGTCAGATATACTATGATGTCTAGCCCAGGAGAGACAGATTCTGCTCTGCTGAGACAGAGGATGTTAATCTCCTGCTCAACCTCCTGAATGCTTGGATTAGGGGTATTTATTGTTACACATGGTGACTTGGTGTCTTTCTGCATGTGTGCATGTGTGTGTTTGTGTGTCTGCATATGCACACACATGAGTGTGCATGTGGAGGCCAGAGGGTGACATCATGTAGCTTGTTCAATTACTCTCTACCTTATTTATTTGCTTTTTCTTTTTTGAGAATGGGTCTCTCCATGTAGTCCTGGCTGGCCTGGAACTTGCTATGTAGACCAGGCTGGCCTCAAACTCAGAGATCTGTATGTGCTATGCCTTTAATCCCAGCGCTTGGGAGGCAGAGGCAGTCAGAGCTGAGTTCGAGGTCAGCCTAGTCTACAGAGTGAGTTCCAGGATAGTGCTTCTTATAATAAGGAACAAAGGTGACACCTTCCTGAATGCCATCCAAGTTACAGATCTATGAGCAAAATAATTGATGTTTATTGTGCTATGCCAGTCATTTCTGGGTGGTACATTCCATAGCATGAGCTAACCAGAGTAGGCGAAGGATTCCCAAACAGAAGGAGCCTGGCAGAAGGAAGAGAGACGGGAAGAGATTAGGACAGTGAACATAAGAAAGGTCTGAAATTCACTTCTTATCCCAGCAGATAAACTGTTCTGCACACCTAAGGCCTCAGGCCGTCATGAAAATTCATGCTTTCTCCAGATTTGGTTACATGCACAGCTATTGTAAATATGGCTGATGAGCATCAGACCATTAAGTGTCAATGATTTTTTTTTATGAGCCAGATTAATTTTCTTTTTTTAAATATTATTTTTATTGAGCTATATGTTTTTCTCCTCTCCCCTCTCTTTCTCTTCCCTCCCCTTCCACCCTCTCCCATGGTCCCCATGCTCCCAGTTTACTCAGGAGATCTTGTCTTTTTAGACGTCCCATGTAGATTAGATCCACGTATGTCTCTCTTAGGGTCCTCTTTGTTGTCTAGGTTCTCTGGGATTGTGAATTGTAAGTTTTGTTTTTGCTTTATGTCTAAAAGTCACTTATGAGTGAGTACATATTATTTGTCTTTCTGAGTCTGGGTTACCTCACTCAATATGCTTTCTAGATCAATCCATTTGCCTGCAAATTTCAAGATGTCATTATTTTTTTCTGTTGTGTAGTACTCCATTGTGTAAATGAACCACATTTTCCTTATCCATTCTTCGGTCGAGGGGCATTTAGGTTGTTTCCAGGTTCTGGCTATGATAAACAATGATGCTATGAACATAGTTGAGCACATGTCCTTGTGGTACGATTGAGCATCCTTTGGATCTAAACCCAAAAGGGGTATTGCTGGGTCTTGAGGAAGGTTGTTTCCTAATTTTCTGAGAAATCATCACACTGACATCCAAAGGGGCTGTATCAGCTTGCATTCCCACCAGCAATGCAGAAGTGTTCCCTTTACTCCAAATCCTCTCCAACATAAGTTGTCATTAGCGTTTTTGGTCTTGGCCATTCTTACAGGTGTAAGATGGAATCTCAGAGTTGTTTTGATTTGCATTTCTCTGATGACTAAGGATGGTGATCATTTTCTTAAGTGTCTTTCAGCCATTTTAAATTCCTCTATTGAGAGTTCTCTGTTTAGATCTGTACCCCACTTTTTATTAGATTATTTGTTCTTTTGATGACCAATTTTTTGAGTTCTTTGTATATTTTGGAGATCAGCAAGTGTCCACGTTTAAACTATACCAAAGCTTTTGTTCTGTTTTGGCATTTCCTGGTTATTTATCAGTGTATCAGGAGTTAGGTGAAAATATCAATATGGTTTGAATTCCTCTCTGTTGCTAAGAGTTCATGTTGATGGATGCATTGTCCCACTAATCATATCCTTTTTTTAAGAAAGGATTTTATTTTACTTTAATTATTTGTCTATGTGCGCGTGCATGTGTGTGGGGGCAGGTGCATGTGAATGCAGTACCAGTGGAGGCCAGAAGAGGGCATCAGATTCCCCTGGAGCTGGAGTTACAAGTAATTTAGAGTTTCTTCATATGGATACTGGGAACTGAATTTGGGTCCTTTGCAAGAGTAGTATGCTGTCTTAACCCTGAGCCATCTCTCCAGCTCCTATTAATCTCTGCTTACTTTTTCTTTAGTGTGTGTGACCTTTTGAGATCATAAAATGTACATGCACGCCATGACTCAGGTGGGGAGTCAGAGGACAACTCTGTGAAGCCAGTTCTTTCCTTCCACCTTTGGAGGGTTCTGAGGACAGTGGTCAGGTCATTACACTTTCTTGGCAAGAGCTTTCCCCACTGAGGCACCTTTCTGGCCCACTTGTTTCATGTTAAACATAGATGTTTTTCTGGGCTTCATCCTCTGGGTCTTCAGGTGATGACCAATTCACCCGTTCACTCGTTCATTTGTTCTTTCAGCTCTGTCTGTCTGAGGCCTGTTTACCCAGCCCAAGGCAGTGAAGAGTCCAGGGACCACCACTTCAAGGGTAGAACTGTAAGTGATCCATGGTTTAAGTGAATTAAAGAGAGTCAGGCTGGACATGGTGGTACATGGCTTTAATCCCAGCCCTCAGAAGTAGAGTCAGAGTCAGGGGATCTCCATGAATTCTAGGCCAGCCTGGGCTACATAGTGAATTCCAGAACAGCTAGGACTATGTAGAGAGACCCTGCTTCAAAAAAAGTCAACTTAGGACATCACAGGGCACAATTGTTAATGTCACCGTCATTACTTGTTTTGCTGCTGTTTTTTTTTTAAAGATTTACTTATTTATTATGTATACAGTGTTCTGCCTGCACATATGTCTGCAGGCCAGAAGAGAGCACCAGATCTCATTATAGATATGAGTCACCATGTGATTGCTGAGAATTGAACTCAGGACCTCTGGAAGGGCAACCAGTGCTCTTAACCATTGAGCTATCTCTCCAGTCCATGCTACTAGTTTTAAGACTGGAAGGCTTTCTGGGTGGACGTGGCACATACCCTTATCTCCAGCATTCAGGAGGCAGAGACAGGCAGATCTCTGTGAGTTTGAGGCCAGCCTGGTCTACAGAGTGAGTTCCAGGATAGGCTCCAAAGCTAGAGACATCCTGTCTTGAAAAACCAAAAAAAAAAAAAAAAAAAAAGACTTATCATGAGGGGAAATTTAGGTTACACACCTTCTTGACATCACAAGTGTGTTTAAGAAATTGATTTCATTTCCCTCTATGTCGAGAGAAAGATGTTTATAATTAGGAGAGTAGTGCTGGGACAGGTGCACAGAACAAGATACCAAAGCCTGGGTGGCTGGCTTAGTAGGGCGGCCATCTCCCACGCATCCCCGAAGATGGAAATCTAAGGTAACAGTGTCACTGGGTTCGTTTCTCTCATACTTCCCTTGCGGTCACAGTGAGGAGTGAGTGACTTGGGGAGGGACTCTGATCTTGACTAAATACCCAACAAGAAACTTCTGGAAGGAAGGGTGTGAGTGTGGTATATATATGGTCTGAGAAGGGATAGAATGGTAGCCGGCATCTCCCTGGCAATTAGAGTGAGTGGCTGGGGCTGCTCGCCCATCACTGCAGTCTTCTGGGGGCAGGAATCAGAGAGTGGACAGGAAGCGGGGTCAGGCTATAAAACTTCAAGGCCTGCCCCTAGTGGTCTACTTTCTCCAGTGAGGCTTCGTCTCCACAAGGTTCCAGAACTTTCCTAAACACTGCCACTAGCTGAGGACCAAGTATTCAAATATGTTTGCCAAAGGGGACATTGCACATTCAAAATGCAAGGTGTGTACCCTTCTCCTTCTGTTTTCTTTTCTCTGCTCTGCGCCGACTCATTCATTCATTCACTCATGTACTAGATCATTCATTTACTCATTCATTCACTCACTCATGTACTTATTCGTTCATTCGCTCACCCATTCATTTCAACATGCACTTATTGTTGTCTTAGCTTTGCCTCCAATGTAGTCTTAGGAGCTGGGATGATTGAGTGGCAATAAGAAAGCAGGAGCTGGGGAGATGGCTCAACTGCTAAAGTGCTTGCTGTTCAAACATAAGGACCTGAGCTTGATACCCCAGAACTTATATAAAAAACAGGGCTCCATGAGCGTGTGCCTGCAATCTAGGTGCCGAGGAGAAAGGGATTGTAGAATCCCTGGCTAGCTATTCTAAATGAATAGCTCGTTTATGGGCTCTGACTCCATGGACTCACATACACAGGGAATGCCAGCAATGAAAGGGTCACTAGAAACATGGGGGAGCAGAGGCAGGAGGACCAGGAGTTCAAGGTCACCTGGGATACCTAATGGAAACCTATCTCCAACAACAAGAAAGTTGTCCTGAGATTCTGAGCCTCATGTGGCTAGGGCATTTAGAATATCCAGATCCGAATCCTGGTTGTTTCATTTACTAGACGTGGTCAGACTCCTTTGCCTCCGCTTCCCATTTGCAACTAAGGCTCCATTGCCTTAGTTTCCTATTTGTAAAATAGAAAAACCAGCATCCGGGCTGGAGAGATGGCTCAATGGTTAAGAGCACTGCCTGCTCATCTAAAGGTCCTGAGTTTAATTCCCAGCAACCACATGATGGCTCACAACCATCTGTAATGAGGTCTGGTGCCCTCTTCTGGCCTGCAAGCATGAATGTAGGCAGAATACTGTATGCATAATAAATAAAAAAATCTTTAAAAAAAAAGAAAAGAAAAACCACCATCTCTGTCTCTTAACTGTTATGAAGATGGAGGAGCAAATGCAGAAAAAGACAGTAGTGCTTGATCCCAGCCCTGCCATTCTCTAAATATGCTGAACATTTGTATTGATTTTGGCTACATGTTTAGTGCATGTGCATGTGTGGGCTTTCACATGCTGTCTTTTGTTTGCTTTCATTTTTGAGACAGGATTTTGTGTATCCCCAACTGACTTTCAACTTGTTACATAGCTGAGGATGACCTCAAGCTTCTGATTCTCTAGCTTCTGTTTCTTCAGATGCTGAGGTCGAAGGTGTGAGGCACCATACCTCATTTAAGCAGTGCTGGGGACTGAACTTGGGGCCTTACAAGCCACATCCCAGTCCGAGTAGCAAGTAGCTTTTCTTTGCTTTTCTCTTAGCCTTCCTTCTTCAAATGCAGCTTCTCTGCTCAGAAGTTTGGATAATAAGCAAACTCTTAATTGTATGATATTAGATTTAAAGCTTTGGAGTCCACCAAGGGATTCAGTGGAAGGAGGAAACATTGTTGAATGATGTGTGTGTACGGTTCCCCTAGCTGCTTCATGACATTTCCCAAGGCTGCTATGCTCTTGAGATTTCTCCCTGACCCTTGTGAATTCTTTATAGGGGTAAGGATATAAAACAGTGGTTCTCAACCTGTGGATTGTGACCCCTGGGGTTACATATCAGCTATTTACGTTATGATTCATAACAGTAGCAAAATTACAGTTAGAAGTAACAACAAAAATAAATTTATGGTTGGGGGTCACCACAACATGAGGAACTGTATGCAAAGGTCGCATTAGTAAGGTTGAGAACCACTGGTAAAAGACAAGGGACTGCTTGCTGGAAGAAGTCTAGGCAGATTCTAAGTTGTAGGCCTGTAGTCCAATGTCCTTGCCACTCACAGAACGCATGCATGGACATCCCCCACTGCTGCAGCTGCTTACCTCTACCTCACAGGACAGTCGGTTCTACAGCTACAGCCCTGACCGCCCTCACAATATATGTCGTCTATGGGGAATTAGCTCGCTGCTGTTTCAGACAGAAATGGACCTTAATGGCTTCTGTTTTTTCTTTGCCATGCAGTGCTGAGGGGCATTTTTAAGGACTGTGAGGATGGGGAGGGGCTGGCAAGCGCTACCTTCCAGGCCCCTGTTTGATTGATGTCTACGCACTGAGTTGTCCCTGGATTTTGCAGAGCCCTCATGGCTGCAGGTCTTTACTTTTGGAAGCAGCCTGTGCCTTTGGGCCTGACACTTCCTCTTGGAATGAGTGCCACCTGAAACCCTTCCGATCACCAGCACCATCCAGTGGGCAGTGCAAGGAGTGAAAGACTGTTTTACTGTTTCTGTTCACACTTAAGACCCAGGAAAAAAGAGGTAGGGGGGTCATTTTCTTCAGCTGCAAAATTTCTTTCTCATTGAAGCAAAACAAACAAGTAGTCACTCAAATAGCAGAGGGATGCCCAAGTCGGAGATCTGGATACAGGAAGTGCCTGTGTCTTTGCAGGTTTTGGAAGATGGAGTGGGGTTGGAGGGTGTCTCTGCTTCTCCATGTTCTCAACACTATCCTCAAAACAAGGGTCCTAGAAACTAAGTTAACCACATCCTTAACTTTTTTTACATATACTAATTTATTTACTTTTTATTTGTGTATGTGTGTGTCCAAGTGCCACAGGGCATGTGTCAAGGACAGAGGACAACCTTGGGTGTCAATCCTTATCTTCTACCTTGTTTGAAAGAGGACCTCTTCTGTTTTTTTTTTTTTTTGCCTTGAACTCCAGGCTAGCTGGCCTATGAACTTCTGTGGGGATTCTCTTTTCTCTGACCTCATCTCCCCATAGAAGTGCTAGGATTGCAGATGCACACTGCCAAGTCCCACTTTATATGGGTGTCAGACACCCCAACTCAGGTCCTAATCCTTGCTTTACCTGTTGATCCAGCTCAATAGCCTGTGATGGATGTTTGTCATCAGCATCCAATGTATCAGCTTGTACACAGCTGCTCGTGGAAGGATACCCTGAGCCTTCCTAAGATTGTCTCCACTGCACTGGTCAGTAGGGGTCTACAGAGAGCCCTTGGTGACCAGTCATCTCTGAGCTACACCTGGGCAGAGACTGAGGCAGCACGGAATTCATTCTGCACTCCTGCTGCTCTGTGTGCCCTTTACTCTTCTGTGGGCAGAGCTGAATGTCAACATGGCAGTCTTGCAGGAATTTGTCTTCTCTGTAACCTCAGGAATGATGGAAAAAGACAAGACTCGGTCTCTTTCCTTATCCAAACCCAGAACAGGTGGCATTACAGCAGACAGAGCTCCCAAGTACAGTTGTGCAGGTTGCTCTGCTTAGCGTGGAAGTGGGCTAGGAGGGTGTGAGCATTGCAAAACCAGCACAGGGGTCTGAAAATGCTGTATGAGACTGGCTCTGTTGCTATAGCAAAAAAAAAATCTGAGTCCAGAAGTTTGATTTAGTGGGCAGTTTTAGACACTGAAAACCCAAGATCAACCGGTGAGGAGCCTCTTGCCTGCATCCCAACATGGCATCACAGTGGAATTGTGTGTGGAAGGTATACGTGTTACATGGCAAGGCTGGAAGCCTGAGAGATTCAGAAATCAGGCTTGCTAATCTTTGAGACAGCTCGCTACATGAGAACAGCTGGGGTCCTTATGACCTAACCACTTTCCACTTAGCTCCTCCTCTTTAAAGACCCACACTTCTCAACATTGGCACAACAAGGGACCTACCTTCCAAAGCACAAACTTCGGTAGAAATACCCATCAAAGCCACTGCTGTGGGTCATCTCTCCCAGGACTGCTGCACCTGCGGGTGCACCACCTTTTGGCTTTGTTGTTGCCTAGCAGGAAAGAAGGACAACCTCCAACACAGTAAGGGAAGAGCTTGTTTGAAGGTCTCAAGTTATATGAAGGCTCTTGGCCACCTCCCACAAGCATCTGAGGCCAGGAGTGTCTATGCCTGTTAGCTCTGAGGCTGTCCCAGGAATCTATTGAGACGTGGGGATCAGGGTTTTCATCCCAGCCTCCTGATCAGATCAAGTTTTTCTTCAAACAGGTCCTGTCCAAAGAGCTGCAGAACAGCAGGAAAGGGAGAAGTGTGTGTATGAGAGATAGATAGATAGATAGAGAGAGAGAGAGAGAGAGAGAGAGATACATTTTTCACTTGATCCTCCTTCTCACTTGATGTGCTTCTTGCTCTGGGCTTTACTTCCTTGGCTTATTTTAAACATTCCCAGACAAAGCAAGGACTGATTTTTCAGCTCCTGTCATCACAGTGGTGACAGATAAAGATTTCTTAGCACTTGGGTCCCCTGGGCAAACTTCCTAACCTGGAAAGCAGTATCGAGCTCTTGCCGGCTCTAAAGAGATGGTGTCAGCGGATCTGTCTCAGCTAAGTCTCTTTCTTGCCTCCTCCAATGCTGAGGCCACACAAGACTGTGCATGTCAAAGGCTTCAGTGCTTAGAACCAGGACTTGTTATTTTCCTACCTAAGACCACCTGTCACCGATGACTTTCTTGTCTCTAGAATTTTTTTGAGAGATGGTGCATCCCCCTACCCCTATGACTGGACAAAGGACATTGCTTCAGGTATCCCAGAGGCTCACAAAAGACTGAAAACAACCCAGCAACTGTGGGAGTCTGACTTGCCACTCTCCTTAGCCTCAGCCTTGACACAGTCCAGTATTATCTGAAGGGCTCTCCACTAGGGATTCCCTCCACCAGATTTTCCTGTTGGCATTTCTTGATTTTTTAAATTGGTGTAGGGAAGCCCAGTCCACTGTGCCAAGTGTCACTCCTCGCCCTGACAGGTGGTCTTGGGTTATGTAAGGAGCACAAGCCAGAGAGAGCAAGCCAGTAGCTAGCGGTCCTTCTTAGTTTCCACTTCAAGCTCCTGCTCTGACTTCCCTCAATGATAGTTTGTGACTCAGAAGTGTAAGCCAAGTAAAGCTTTCCCTCCCCAAGTTGCTTTTGGTCAAGCTGTTTACAAGAGAAAGGTAAACTAAGGCACTGTTCTAAGAATCTTTACCAGCCATAGTGGCACATGCCTCCAATCCCAACACTCAGAGGGCAGAGGCAGGTGGATCTCTGAGTTTGAGGCCAGCCTGCTCCAGATGATGAGTTCAGAACAGTTAGGGCTACACAGTGAGACCCTGCCTCAAAAACATGTTTTGGGGTGGGGCTGGGAAGATGGTTCAGTAGGTGAAGTGCTTGTCCTACAAATATGAGACCCTGAGTTCAGGCTCCAGCACCCATGTAAAAAGTTAGACATGATGATGTCTTTAATCTCAGCTCCAGGAAGCCCGAGTCTGAAGGATCCATAGAGTTGACCAGCTTCTGGGAGTCCCAAGTCCCCAGAAGACTTGGGGAGAAATCCTGTCTAGGCCAACAAGGGAGGGGGCTAATTGAGACTTGAGGTTAGTCTCTGGCTTCCACATACATGCGTGTGTGCATGCATTCCCCCCAGAGGTGTTCTGAGTGCAATTGCATTGATGGTACAGGTGCCTGATGCTCCTGTATGTGTTAGCTTGAACTGTCAGTTTGACACAATCTAGACTCATCTGAGATGTAGTATGAGGTGAGTGGGCCACATTCCTGGCGCCCAGCTAGCTTAATCCCTGAAATAATTACACAGAAACTGTATTCATTTAAACACTGCATGGCCCATTAGTTTTAGCCTCTTATTGGCTAACTCTCACATCTTGATTTAACCCATTTTTAATAATCTGTATAGCACCATGAGGTCGTGGCTTACCAGGAAAGATTCCTAACCAGCGTCAGTCTCAGACAGGAGTTTTATGACGTCTGCTACACTACCTTCTTCCCAGCATTCTGTTCTGTCTACTCTGCCTACCTGATTTCTGCCCTATCAAAAGGCCAAGGCAGTTTCTTTATTCACCAATGAAAGCAACACAAATATAGAAGAACCTCCTACACCACTGAGAAGAGAATCTTAATGAGGGATTGGCCTGTGGGCATGTGGGTGGGGACTGTGTTGTTTACATTGAGGTGGCAAGACCCACCTGTTTGAGTGGCATTATTCCTTGGGTTTGGGTCCTAGACTGACTAAATGGGGGGATGGGATGCTGGTCATAAGCAAGCATGCATCCACTCATTGCTCTCTGCTTTTAAGTGTGTGTATGTGTGTGTGTGTGTGTGTGTGTGTGTGTGTGTGTGTGTGTGTGTGTGTGAGACTGGCTTCTTTAAGTCCTTGTCATGTTTTGGGGGTTGAGTTAGTCACCAGAACAGTGAGAAATGGCTGTAAGGTTTGTAATTAGAAGCTCAAAGGCAGGAGCTGGTTAAACACTCCACCAAGGACAAGCTTTGTCTCCCAGGGGTTCACATGCTGGACTCTGGGTCCCCAACACAACCACACTGAAGGGTGCACACCTTAAATGAGTGAGAAGTGATTAGCCTATAGAGGCCCTATCCAGGAAATGAGTGAATAACTATCTCATGGATGTGTCCCAGGGGTCTAATCACCTGGTTAATTCTCATGCTGGTAAGAAGGGCTGCTGAGACATGTGCTCAGCCACTTTTGCATACAGTTGGCATCCTTTCCATTCTTCTGCCCTGAGTGAACTGGGCCAGATCTCCTCAGATACCGTACTGTGTGAACTTCCAGCTGACACTGTGAGCCAAACAAAACCTCTTTCCTTGATAAAGCATCCAGTTGAAGGCATTCTGTTATAGTAACAAAAACAAAAAATCGTCCAAGATGAAGGTGATGGTGATGGAATTAGAGCTCAGCAAGGCATCAAGCCACACTTGCCCGAGGCTACCAGGATGGAAAAAAGAGAGGTGGTGGGAGAGTTTGGGGTCTGAGTTCTCTGTGGAGAGTGAAGCCCAGGGCTCCTTGCTGGGCAGGAGCAGGGCCCATATAGGAGACACAGATTCCAGAGAGAGGGGACATGTTTCTCATCTCCACCAGGATACCCAGTTGTTTGAGCCATCCTCATATGAGTTAGCAAGGGGGTTGGGGTACCAAAGAGCAGAGTGTTGCCAGGTGGCTCTGAAGGCAAAGGATGTTGCCCGAATAGGCCTCCATCAATCCCTCTCTCACTAGCTTATCTTCTGCTCCCACCCCCCACTTTCTCCTAATTGCTAACAACACAGGCACCAGGGCTCTTGGCTGCGACTCTGCATCATAACTGCTTTCTCTCCCCAGCAGAGAGACAAATGAAGCTACAATTTTGGTGTGACTTTGATTTTGAAATTGGATTCTGTCCCGCAATAATACACCTCAGATCTGCGGCCCTCCCTTTAGGACGCCACTTTGTCCCCTCCTGTCGGCAGACAGATGGGAGCTCTGCAGAAGAAACCTGAAGATGCAGGATGAAATTGCACGGGAAGGGGTTCTTTCTGGGGTAGTAAATTATTCAGGCCTTCTAATGGCTTACCCAGCGCCAGGCCTGCCTCCTGCCGGGCAAGCGCTGTCCACAGTGCTGAATATGGCTGTAGCTACCTGGCTCTGCTGAAGAGAACCTGCTATGGCCCTGACTTGTCCTAAGAGGCTCAAGTGGACAAAGAGGGTAGCTATAAATCAGATGGTTCTGGAAGGGAGGGAGCAAGGGAAAGAAAAGATGGAGGGTGAGAGGAAGAGGTGCCCTGCCCTGCTGAGGGGGAGCTCTCCCACAGACTCCAGGTTTTGATTGCTCATGTGAGTTCTCTAGCTTAGAGCTTGCTGCTGACTGCAGTGTGGCCTGTGGTCCTTTCATAGGACCTTATTATAGATTCATAACCACATGGGACCTCTACAGAAGAGCTTTGGAAGCCGGGCACCTGATAAAGCAGTGCATTGGGGGCTGCTTTGTTACTGACAAAACAAACCTTGCTTGCAAGCAAAGTGGGACAAGTCCCAGGTTCTATCAAAGATGATTGTGAAAGCAGAGCCAGCCAGGCACAGCGGGTCCCAGTGCTGAAAACCAGTGCTTTGTTGGCGAGTCACACTCTGACGACTGTGTACAGGCTGTGATCCTTCCCAGCCTCAGTTTCCTTTTCTGTAAAATGGAAATGGAAGTCATTCTAGGGCTGATGAGATGGCTCAGTGGCTAATGGCGATTGCAGCCAAGACTGATGACCTGAATTTGATCCCTGAAACCCACAGTGGAGAGACAGAAATGACTCCTGCATGTTGACCTATACCTCCACACGCATGTTGTTGCACATCTGTGCTCACACATACTAATAACAAAGAAAATAATTTGTAACTGTAGTGTCCCACATAGATGAGTTAGCAATGTTTGTATGACACACAGCCAGAGCCAACAAGCCAGGCTCAGCACCCTATGTAATTGAACATACCCCAGAGAAAGTTTTTCTCTCAAAGAGACAGTCCACACTTGCCTCCCAAATCTATCCTTAGAAATCAGAAAGATGAGGTCAGCATGGGAACAGAATGAAGGGTGCTTGAAAGTTGATCTGGTTGGACTATCTCAGATCTTTCTTTGCTCTTGTTTGTTTAATACAGAGATAACAACAAATCCAATTGCCAACAGCTCTACTGGAAAAAAAATCAATGCTCAGGGTGTCCTGTCAGACAAAACACCTGCCTGACTCACCGCCTGCTAAGGTTGATTAAAGTTGGTGTGTGTGTGTGTGTGTGTGTGTGTGTGTGTGTGTGTGCGCGCACACAAATTCAGCCAAATTCAGCCCTTCACCTTGCTGACTTGTAAGCTATTTTGGAGTCTAACTTACTGCAGGGGTGTCAATAGCTGACCGTTATCAGGTTTCAGGTTGTGTCCATGTGGGCCAGACATGTGTCGCCTTCACCCTGCAGTCTGAAATCACTCAGGACAAATGTACAAAACCATGGTGGTGCTTGAACTGGGGCACAGACAGCAAGCACAGTGATGGGAAGTCACTTCTGCCTCCTGTCAGTGCTGATGTCTGCCCCAGGCCTTTTAAAGGGACTTGAGGCCAGAGAGAAGGCAGGAAGGGTAGATGGGAGAGAGGTGGTCTGAGCAGAGCTGTGAAAATGTAATGAGACATGAGGCTGGGTCTCCAGGGATGAGGCTGGGCTCAGTGAGTTTAAAGAAGCCAGGATCCTCAAGAGTCTGAGTTTCCAAAAGAGGAGATTTTGCCTCTTTCTGAAAAGTGAGGTGGAAATACTTTCCTCTATAATTTTCAGTCTTCCAAAATCCCCGAGACATCCTAGAATCGAGAGAGCATCCTTTTTTCTCCCTTTTCCCCTCCTCCCTCTTCCCCTTCTCTTCTTCTTTTGTTAATTTTGAGACAGGGTCTCATGTATCCCAGGCTGGCCTCAAACACATCATGTGGCTGAGGCTAGCCTTGAACTCCTGACCTTCCTGCCTCTTCCTCCAATTGAGACTGTGCTGGAGATGCCACTGTATCTGCCTGTTTCAATGGTTTCTTAGTTCTCACTTCCCGTCTCCAGCAGGCTTGTCCAACTGCCTTCACCTTGGCTTTAGATGAAGTTTGACATCTGGAGCAGGTGGTGTGAGTTTGACACTGTTGTCACTCTGACTGGATGGGGAGGGTCATCTTCTCTTGGGTTCCCACATCCTACCTGTAGCCCCGCCTTGTCCGTATCTGCTGTGGCAATGGAAGGGCTTTGTCACTATGGCTCTATCCTAAGCTCATTCTTGCACTTGGCTTTTGTAGGCAGAAGTTTCTTTCCCTCCCGCCATTTCCCAAAAAACAACATGGAGACTTAATATTACTTATAAGTCCTCAGCCAATAGTTCAGGCTTGTGACTAGCTAACATTACATTTAAATTAACCCCTATTTCTTATCTACACTCTGCCACGTGGCTTGATACCTTCTCTCAGTGCGGTTTGCCATCTTGCTCCTCTCTGGCGACTCCTGACTCCACCTTTCTTCCTCCCAGCACTCTCAGTTTGGCTCTTCTGCCTAACCTTATCCTGTCCAGCTATTTGGCCAGTCAGTTTCTTTTTTAAGCCAATCACATGACATATATTCACACAGTGTATATAGTGTAAAAGACTATTTCACAGGCTTTCTTCCTTCTTCCCCACCCTCTCTCTCTTTCATCCCATCTCTCCATTTTCTTTTATTAGCATATATCCACTGTGTGAGGATTTTGTAAAGTTTTATTTATTTTTGTCTGTATGTATTTGTGTGCAAGAATGCAGGTACCACAGGTCCAGATGAGGGCACAGGCTCCAGTGGGACTAGAGTTACAGTCATTAATGAGCTCATGTCAGTGTTGGGAGCAAACTCGATCCTCTGCAGGAGAGCATCTCCACCCCACATGGAGGCTTCCCAGTGATGTCTCCACACACATAGTCTGTACAGACCACATCCTCCTCCTTCCTTTCCTTCACAAACAGTGTGCGACATCCATCTATGTATTCATCGGCCATTTCTGATTCTTCCTTTGCAGTTTCCGTTCAGGTCCTGTGAATGAACTGAATTAATTAATTGGATTAATTAAAGCACTTGTTCTTTTGCATTGATATTTTCCATTTTTATATATTCTAGATATGAATCCCTTGCCAGATATGTAACTGGCAGAGACTCCCCCATTCTGTGAGCTTGTAAACTCTGTAGAGTGTTATTTGTCAGTTCCTGCTATTGTTTGCTGAGCCCCAGGAGCCTGTTGAGAAAGGGCTTGCTATGTCTAGGTCTGGAAGCAACTTCCCTCATTTTGGTCCTGTAGTTTTTGAGTTACATTTTGAGCAAAGTGAGAAGGTCTTCTACATGTGGAGCTCCAAGTTCCCCTGCTGGTCATTCTCCTCCCCTCCCCTCTTCCCTCTTTCTTCTCTCCCCTCCTCTTCTCTGCAATTCTTCCTCCTCTCTTCTTCCTTCAATCCTTCTCCACTCTTACTCTTTCTCCTCCTCCCTTATTCCTCCTTTTTTTCTTAGACAAGGTCTTACTTTGTATCTCAAACTGTCTAGAACTTACTGTATATCCCAGCAGACTGGCCTTGAACTCACAGCAATCCCGCATCAGCCTCCTGAGCGCTAGCACTTTGGTTGTGAGGTACCACCCCTGGTTTTCCCAGCACGATTTCCTTAAGCACGTTGGCTTAAGGCCCCAGGGACTTGGCCTTTTCTACAATCTCTGACTTTAATTTCATCCCCTCCCAGCACCTCTCTCAGCTCTAGCCCCAAGCCTCTCTATGCTCTCTCTCTTCCCCTCCCACTAACCCTGAAATAGAAGGCTGCTTTCTGTGTTCTCATCTGCTGGATTTTGGCTTCCCTAATCCGTAGACAAAGATTAGGGATGAACGTTCCTCTGATGACTGTTTCTGTTCTTGGTGTTTGTCCTAACCCCAAAAAAAATCCATCGGTCTGGGCGGCTTGCCAAATACTATTTCATTTTGGGGCTCGATTTGTAAAGGTTAACCATTTTGAAAGAGGAAAAGAAAAATAGAGTGTGTGCATTCCAGGGTAAACAAATGAATCCTTCTTTAAAGACTGGAGACATGGCCTACCGAAATAATGCAGGTCGACCTCAGAAGCATATCAACAAAGAAACAAGTGGTGGCTGGCTCGAGGGGAAATCGATTTGGAGAAAAAAAAATCCACATGAATCTTTAAACCGAGTTCCAATTCCACTTCCAGTCACAAGCCTGAATTCGTCTTTGGCTCTGACCTTTACTTTTATTCTCTGGCTCATTTCTGTATGATCTTGGGAGTCAGACAGGGGTCTCAGCAAGCGCTAGGTGATGACCTACCTGGTTGTAACTGATCTCCTACCTGGTCCACCCCCCACACTGCACCTCTGTTTGTGAGGCCCATGCTGCCAGCATCCTGGTTTACAGATGTGCCTGCAGAGGCGCAGAGCCCCACATGTTAGGAAAAACAAGTAAACAGTAGAGCTGTAGCCACTGAGCTGGGGATGTCCACTCAGGACCACTAGTCATCCTGTGTCCCTGTGTAGTGTCGTGTCCCGTGTCCCCCTCCTCCCGCCCTCCCCCCCTCCGTGAGCAGCACACTGCTGAGCCACAGTGTGGCACTCAGATGATAGCCTGGGGCAGAGAAGAGTTCTTATTCAGAAAAGTAAAGCTCTGGGCACAGGCTACTTTCCGTTTCAATGATGGCTTGGCTTTGTTCCTCTACTAGGGGGCCTTTTCTCTTTGTTTCCTATTCACCCCTCTTTCTTGGTCTGTCTCTTTTTGTTTCCAAAGAATCACCATCTTTACCTCTGTGGAGACTGGGGGGATTAGCCCAGCCTTTGCAGCCTTTTGTTTCTGTAGTAACTCCTGATATTAATAGTAACAATGACCTTATTTATGATTTTAAGAAAGGACACAGGAGGGCATCTATGAAAAATCTATAACCAGCCTCATAGTGAACAATAGACACACAAAAGCTTTGCCCCAAATATTAAAAAAAGCTTGATGTTTCTGTTGGTCATGCCCAGAGGCATAATATTTAAAGGTCTTTCCTGTGGCGATGCAAAAGAGAAAGGCCTATAGTTGTGGAAGAAAGAAATACAACTGAGGTTTTATTTCCATGTGGTGTGATATTCCTAGCTGTAGCCTGGAACTCATGAAATTGCGGGGTTGTAGGAAGGAAGGGTGATATAAACACTTCAATTGTACTGTTACTTACTAGCAATAACTAGTCTAGGGAAGATGGGAGTGGCTTAGTGTGTGGGGAGGTGTGGGCGTGGCTTAGTCTGTGGGGGGGAGGTGGGTGTGGCTTATCATGTGTGGGCGTGGCCTCGCCTTGGCGAGTTGGGTGCGGCTTAGCCTGTGAGCTGTGTTGTGCTCAGTTCTGAGGCTCTTCCACAGCTGCAGGCGCTACCTGGATATTGGTCTCTGTCTCTGGAGACTGTTCAGTAGAGCTGGGGGGACGCTTGTCAGGACTGCAGAGGCGACCTCAGTTCTGCACCGGAGAGTGACAGAAAGAAAGCACAAGATGTGGTTAGTTGAATGAGTTCTGATGTCCTTTTCATTCCCAAAGGGCTGACAGGCCTGTGGCTCCAGGCCATGAGATAGAGAATAATGAAATCCAGGGACGAAGGGCCGTGGTGTTAGAAGCAAGGAGAGCCAGCGAACAGAGCCAGTTCACATTAATTATTTTGACAGTGTCCACTCAGAAATGCACAGCAGGCCCACGTCCCTGCAGCTAGCACTGCAGCTCATTTGTTGGCAGATGCTTTGGCCAGAACCTGCTCTTCCTTTGTCCCGCCCCGGTTTGGGCAGTTGGAACAAAGTCTCAGGGAGGGAGGAGATGGCACCTGGGGTGAATGCTGGAGCTAGGTCAGGCCCAGCCACCCGCTGAATACCAACTAACTTGCTCGGGTGTTTGGAAAAGTTTGGAGGTCGGAAATGGCTGTGGAATGCAGAAGCAGTGTCTGGATTGAGGACTTCCGGTTGGTTCCCTTCCTGCCTCAGATGCAGAACTCATTGGACACTGAGATATGAATATCCCGGCTCTAGCACCACCCTGTTGGGACCCTTTTGTTTTGCTCAGAGTGGCCACCAGCTCTTGGGTGGTCTGACCTGGGGACAGCAAGGGGACAGCCATCTTCCCTGGAGCTTGGGAGGGGCAGAACTGTCAGAAGCCACTTGTTACATTGGAGGAGTGTCAGGCACATTTTGCAACAATTCTCTCTTTTCAGAGACTTTTCAAGTCTTAAGCCAAAGAACTGTCAAATTCAGAATATCTTGAATTAGCTGCGGGGTGGGTGGGTGGCTATAGACTAAAGTCACAACACCTTAAGTTGGATGGACTACATCTTCCATCCAGTCCCAACCAGGCCAGTCCCTGCCTAGCTTCTGAGACCAGGGTGTTCAGGGTGGTGTGACTGCGTGGCTTATTTCTTGCTCATAAAAGCACCAGCTGGACTGGAGACCGATGACATTGTCAGGGGCAGGTTCATCTCCTCAGGTGTCTTGATTTTTAATTTTTTTTGAGATTTTATTTTATGTGTATGAGTATTGCCTGCACATAAGTCTGAACACCACATGCATGCAGTGCCTTCTGAAGCCAGAAGAGGGCGTCGGATCCTTTAGAACTGGACTTAACAGTTATTCGTGAGCTGCCTTTAGGGTGCTGGGAATTTTGAACCAGGGTCTTCTGGAAGAGCAGCGGTGCTCTTAATCTCTGAGCCATCTCTCCGGTCCTGTGTTTTTTGTCTTGAGTATTGTTCCTGAACCTAGAATCCAGCCCAGTCCCCAGCAATTCCACGTGCCAGCCAATTGAAAGGAGAGGAGGATAAGGTAGATTTATTTCTTCTCTTAAAGGGCTTAACTCAGATATTGCTGTATCACAAAAGCTTACATCCCATTGGCAGGAATTAATCACCTGACAGTGTTTAGCTGCAAGGGACTCTGGAAACTGTAGTCTTTCTTCTAGCTGGCCATTTGTGGTTTAAATGAGAATGGCCCCTCTAAACTCATATATTTGAATATTTGGTTCCCAGTAGGTGGACTCTTTGGGAAGAATTAGGAGGTGTGGCCTTGTTGGAGGAAATGTGTCACTGGGGGTGGGGTTTCAAAAACCCATGCCAAGCCCAGTCTGGCACTCTTTCTGTCTCTCTCTCTTTCCACCATGCGTGGACTAACCCTCTGAGACTAGAAGCAAGCCCCAGTTGAATGCCCTCCTTTATAAGCTGCCATAGTCATGGTGTCTCTTCATAGAAACAGAACTGTAATTGAGACACACATGTCCCACTGAACATCTTATCATGGAACACAGAGGAAGAGAAATTGTGAAACAGAGAAGTAGAACTTCCTGAAAGTTATTGTGTGATCAGTCCTACCCCTAGAGAGATATCCTAGACCATTCCTAAGCATGTGAAGCAGCTTATACACAGAGCACAAGTTTGTCGTTGACTTAAAGTTTTGTGTGTAGCCACAACGGTGATAAATACAATGGTGATTTTGACATCATTGGAAACTGTACAGAAAAAGTAGAACCCAATTCCATATGCATCAGACAGGGTTCTCTGTGTAACCACTCTGGCTGTCCTTTGTAGATCAGGTTGTCCTCAAACTCACAGAGATGCACTGCCTCTGCTTCCCATATGCTGAGATTAAAGGTGTGTGCTACCACTGCCCGGCTATGAGGTCTATCTCTTGAAACCTGGTGGCTAGTACTCCTGTTACGAAAGGAGCTAGCCTGGCCCCTTCCCCTGGCTGACTTCCTGTCTGGAAATGGGATCTCTGGTTCCTGTACATATCTGTCACAATAATACATACTGTTAGATCCTTCCAAAAGGCCACCCCATCTTGAATTTTCAGCCTCTGGAATCACTTTTGTTGGTGTAAAAAGTACCCAGTTCTAGGTATCGCGTTACAGTAATGGGAAATGGGGCAATACCGCTTTCAAATAAGCCTGCACAACCTTGTCTTAATCTTCCACTCAAGGTAAGATTGCAACTTGGCAGCTGGGAAAGCTTCAGGGAGTGGCTTCCACACAGCCTTGAATAACAGGGTAGAGGCTTGCTGGACTTCTGTACTGAGAAGAACAGGCAGGCTTCGGGGGGGAGGGGCCTGGCTGTATGGGGGAGGAGAAAGACGGCCCAGTGTGGCTGAGTGGCATCAGTGGGGGAGGCTGGGGTCGTGGGACATGGAGGCTTCTTGGTTTAGTTTTCATTTTCTGTATTTTTTGTTTTTGTTTTTGTGTTTGGTTTTTCGAGACAGGGTTTCTCTATGTAGCCCTGGCTGTCCTGGAACTTGCTTTGTAGACCAGGCTAGCCTCGAACTCATAGAAATCCTCCTGCCTCTGCCTCCAACAGAGGGCCGGGGTTAAAGGTGTGTGCCACCACTGCGTAGCTATTTTGCGTTTTCTATGGCAGAAAATTTTCAGTCACCTAGATGTTCCTGGTGGGGTGAGAGAGGGGTGGGTGGAGTCTGGAAGAGGTCCCCTCATCCTGGAATTTGAGCGGAGTGATGCTCAGCGGCTCGCCATGATGCAGAGGCCAGGGGGTAATTTATGGAGGCACGGCTGGAGGGGTCCCTTGCCTTGGAGAAGTGGCTAAAAGTATAAAAATGAGCTAAACTGGCCTTAAATCCCTCTGAACCACCCTAGCTTAGTTAATTAGTGCACTCATTGGTTGTTTTTTTTTTTTTGGTGAATTTGACACAAGCTAGGTAGGATTATCTGGGAAGGGAGAACTTCAGCTAGGAGAAGGCCTCCATCAGATTGGCCGGTGGTCTGTTGTGCAGTCTCTTGATTGATGGTTGATGTGGGAGGGCCCAGTCCACTGTGGGCGGAGCCACCCAGTTGGCCGATGGATAAGGATTGTGTGAGTCTGGAGAGTAGGCCGGTAAGAGTGACTGCTTCTGCCATGGTCTCTGCTTCAGTTCCTGCCTCCAGCTTCCTGCTTTGCCCTCTCGCAGTGATGGACTGCGACCTGGGGTTTGTAAGCCGAAATCAGACCTTTCCTCCCCAGGTTGTTTTGGTCATGGTGTTTATCATAGCAACAGAAATCAGACTAGGACGGTTAGCTTCTCTGGAACGCTCTTTCTTCCTCTTGTTCCTTCCCCTCCCCCTCCTCTCTTTGAGACCAGGTCTCACCCTACAGCTGTCATCATCAAGTATGAAATGATAAGAAATGACTTCACACTCAGGTGCATGTTTCCAAGCTGGTGGCACTATTTTGGAAGTTTCTGGAGCCTTAAGGAGATGAGGACAAGTTCAAGTGGGTTACTGGGGTGGATGCTTGCTGTGGTGGTTTGAGTAGGAATGGCCCTCCCATAGACTCATGCGTTTGAGTGCTTGGCCCATACTGTTAGGAGGTGTGGTCTTGCTGGAATAGGTGTGGCTTTGTTGGAGAAGTATGTCACTAGTGGGTGGGCTTTGAGGTCTCAGAAACTCAAACCAAGCCTAGTGGCTCAAAGTCTTTTCTTGCTGCCTATGGATCAAGATGTAGAACTCTCAGCTCCTTCTTCAGCACTATGTCTGCCTGCATGCCGCCATACTTCCTGCCATGACGATAAACCTCTGAACTGTAAGCCAGCCCCAATTAAATATTTTTCTTCATAAGAGTTGCTGTGGTCATGATGCCTCTTTACAGCCATAGAACCTTAATAAATACACTTGGGGACCTCTCATGCTTGCTCCCTGCCCACCTTGCTCTCTGGTTCCTGTTCACCACAAAGTGAACCGCTAGCTTCTGCTCTCTGCTCCAGCTTCCGAAGCCTGGGAGGTTACACAGCTGCAATGGAACCTTCCTCCTCACAGGTGTCGATGCCACAGTGGTTCAGGCTAGTCTTTAACTTTAGGTTCTCTTGCCTTTTGCCTCCCAAGTGCTGCTTTTGTAGAGGGACGCAGATTGGAATCCACACTGTGGGGACTACGGGCTACCCCCCCCCCCCACCTCAGCCATTACTCTGTTCATACCGTCAGCTCTAATACCTGAGCTCTGCCCCGTCAATCAACTTAGGGATATCCTGCCATTTGCTTCTCCTGATCCTTTATTGTAGTTGGTGTGAGCCTTGAGGCTCCAGGCTGATTGGGCCACACCCACCTGCTGCAGCCTCTTTCTTACAGCTGATGTCAAGGCGACAAGTCCCACACAAGCCTGTCTGTGAGTCTCTAATAGACTTTCTGGTGCCAAGGTTCTGGGAGAGCGGGAGCCATTTTCCTTTTTCTCAAGGGAGTTCGTAGACGATCTCAGAGGGCTACAGGCAGCTTCACATACCCAATCTCTATAATGGGTACACTTTAACTACCTGCTCATCCTGGGAATGGCGTTCCCTCTCTAGAAAGCAGGACCCTGGTCCCTGCTGCCCAGGGGTCAGGGACAACCTGGTGCAGGCTGAGCTGTGAATTATTCATTAACATTGTGACATGGAGACTCTCTCACACTGAGACCTAAAAGACTTGAACCCTCATTCTGCCTCATGGTCCTGAATTCTCTTCAGGGCCCTTGCCCTGCTGTTCTCTGTCTGTCTGTCTGTCTGTCCATGGTGTTAATAACTTTCCTAAGGAATCTCTTACCCCATGGGTCTCAGTGTCTCCTTAGTGCCTCAAGCCTGCAACCTTCCAGATAGTTCTACCCCTACCTTATGGGTAAGAAAACTTAGGTCCTAGAAGATTGTGTTGCCTGTCCAAAGTCACATGACGAGCCATGCAGCAGGGATTTCAGCTTTGAAACCTGTCTGATTTCAAAGCCCGTGGTTTTGCCCGGCAGAGTGGCTGCCCGAGTAAATGAAGATGTACTGGCATTGCTCAGCTCTGGCTGGCCTGTAATTGGCAGTTAATAAAGTATAGCAGTTATGATGTTCACCTTGTACATTTGCAGTCCCAGAATGTGAGCAGGTCCTTGAGAGGTTTTATATAGCCAAGCAGATTCCTACCTTCATTTGCCTTTCCCTTTCTGGGGGGAGGGCGGTGTCATGGTGTTGTTGGCACAGCCTTCCAAAGCCTGGGCCCTGTAGGTGGATGGCTGCATCTTCAGGACCGTTAGGAAGAGAGATGGGCACTGGAAATGACTTTAAAGATAACTTGCCTTTGAAGCGATGCCGGGGATGGGGTGGGGAGGAATAGTAGTGTTTGTGGTGAATGACTGCCTGCTTGGCATGTGTGGGGAGGGGCCGTGAGCCTGTCTGCCTGTTCAAGACAAATGCTGAGCACCTGCTATGTGCCAGGCACTTTGTTCTGTGCTGGCGATTTTTGTGTGGAGACTGAGACAGCTCCCGAGACACACTTTAGAGAGAGCGTTTGGTGACAGGCACACCATCCAGGCCAACACTCGGAGGCACAGAGAGGATAGCTAGCAGAGAACAAAGTAGAGACAGAGGTTCACTCAGTCTTCACTGAGGGGTGATTATTCTCCCCATTTTGCTAAGGGGGAAACTGAGGCACAGGCCTGTGCGGTCATTTTCTTGAAGTGGTGTTATGAGGCCAAAGCTGTTGAGGGAAGGGGTTGAGACCCTGACCCTCCTTGCTCATCTTTTCATCAGGTCATGGATGTGGTGGCTATAGAAGGTGACCTTCGTTTCCACAGTTGGTGCGGGAGAATTGTCTGTATTCTGTCAATCATATTTTAAATAAATGCTGATTGGCCAGGCGAAGTATAGGTGGGATAACCAGACAGGAAGTAAAGGTGGGGCAATGAGAACAGGAGAATGCTGGGAAGGAGGAAGGCCATTCCTCCCCAGTCCTGCCCAGACCACGGAAGAAGCAGAATGTGACCTGCCCTGCTGAAAAAGGTACTGAGCATGTGGCTAACATAGATAAGAATAATGGGTTAATGTAAGCTACAAGAGCTAATAAGAAACCAGAGCTAATGGGCCAATCAGTTTATAATCTTCTGGAGACCTCTGTGTGATTTTCTTTGGGGCTAAATGGCTGCGGGAACTGGGCAGGATAGAGACCCTGACAAGCAGCCCCCATGGTACACACAGTGGCCTGGGCAGGACAGAGACCCTGACAAGCAGCCCCCATGGTACACACAGTGGCCTGGGGCACTTCCGTTCTTGGCTCTGATAGTGGCCAAACATGGACCATTGACTGAGTAGAAGGTTTGACAAAAGAGAGGGAAGGGTCAGTGGGATACACGATGGGCAGGGAGTTGGGAAGCTATTCTTTCTGTCCCCATAAAGTCCCCATTATGTGATGCAAGGTTACAGCACCTTCAGCTCTGCCTGCTCCCCTTCAGGCCTCATGTTGTATGACATTCCCCCTGAGGTCTCCAAGTCTGAAGCAAGAGCTTCCCTCATGTGCACGCTCTGTTATTATAGCAGCACATGAGATGTTTCCCTGCATCCCACCAAGAAGGACCAGGCACAGTCAGCAGACACACAGGGAGCAGTCACCATGAGTTATGTACCACTTCTGGTGACTTGAGAGTTGCCCTGGTGACAATCTAGTGTTCTTAAGAGTCCTGCCCTTCACTGCCTTTCCTGCCTAGACATATTTTCCCTTATTGACCCTTATTTCCACTTCCTTCCCTCTCATTTATTCCACACAAAAATCTCTTCTTGTAGCAGCATCCATGCATATAGTAGGCCCTCACTATCTGTCGAGTGAATAGGTGGAGACCACCCAAATCCTGTGTGTATTCACAACTCCACACTGGCAGCAACAATGCCCTTTTTTTTTGGGTCAAAAATTTTATCTGAGGACTGGAGAGATGGCTCAGTGGTTAAGAGCACTGGCTGTTTTGGCAGAGGATGCAGGTTTGGTTCCCAGTTCCCGCATGGTGACTCACAGAAGTCTTCAACTCTGGTTCAGGGGATCTGATGCCCTCTTCTGGCCTTTTCGGGCACTGCATGCATGTAGAGGGCTGTGGGGGTGTACAGCAGTGACAACTGGTTTTTAACAGGTCAACCTACCAGACGTATAATTCCCTGATGGAATGGCCGTGAGGTTACTGACTGTAAATGACCTGCTGCTCCTGTCTGTATTTCCCCATCTGCCACTTCATTCCTTCCGTAGTAACAGCTATGGGTGTTTCCCACTGCTTGTGTGTTTATCTCACACATATGTTTCATCTATTGGGTACACATATAGTTGTGGATGGTCAGTAAGATCTCCTTAAAATGTCTAATTTGGATGAAGAGAAATACTTTGTAGGACATTTTTCATTAAGCTGACTGACAGGAGAATTCTCAGTACAAAGAGAGCCCTTTACACATTTAGCTAAGACCTCAGCAAGCTCAAAATAGAGTGGTTACCCCTGGAGACCAATATCTGGTTGCCCCTAGAGACATATACATGAGGTCAATATCTCAGGTGTTGTTTGTTACTTATTCAAGGTTAGGCTAGAAGCAACTTGATTAGACATAACTTTCTCCATAATTGTCTTTTGCCACAGCCCCAGTCTCAGGCTCAAGGTTTAGCCAATTGTTTCCTGTCTTGGAACCCTCACCCACTTAGAGCTTCGTGCAAGGACAAGCGCTCGCCCACTGGCCAGTCTATATGACATTCCTAGCCCAAGAGAAACTACATGACTTATCTTGTGAAATTGGGTCGGACTCTGAAAGTGTAACATAAAATTGTCCAGGTTTTGGCTGCGAGCGAGAGAAAGAAGAGCAGGAAAGGGAAGGAAGAACTGGGCGGAACCGTTCAGTAGACAATAGGTAGGCTAATTAGGTAACTGTGATTAAATCATGTAGCAATGTGGAGACAGATTCTCAGTGAGGGTTATTAAGATGAAGTAAAAGAGAAAGTCACCATCAGAAAGCATCTGTGTTTATTTTTTCCCCTCAGAAAGAAAAAGTCTAGCTTTCAGATAGATAAGATTTTTTTCCCCTAAACCCTCACTACTCTGAGGCATTTCTTTTTATTGCCCTGGAGCAGATAGTGGGAGCTGGCCTCCCACGGTCCATGATACATGCATGTTCACATAAATTCACACAGGTACACATGATATTAAAAAATTTAAATCTTAGCAAAAGCAGAACCTTGTTTTAGTTGAGTATTGTGTATGTGTGTGTGTGCACATGTATGTGCATGCATGCTTGCATATGTGTGTATTGGCACATGCCTGCTACCCCTGTACTCAGTTTGAGACAGGATGATGGAGAATTAACTGCCAGCCTGGGTTACATGTAGAGACCCTGTCTCAAAGATAATGTCCCTTAAGGGCTGGTGAGGCAGAATGGAGAATAAATGTGTCTGCTGCTGAGCCTACTGACCTGAGTTTAATCCCTGGGACCCATGCGATGGAAGGAGAGAACTGACTTCCACAAGTGTCCTCTGTCCTACACACATACACACACACACACACACACACACACACACACACACACACACGCACACACTGTTGTGTGGGCACACATGCACACACACAAATGTTAAAAAAAATAGGAGGGGGCTCAAAAAAAATCCCACAGTTCTGCTAGGTGTGAAGTATTATCTTGTAATCAAGTGTAAGCACTTGAAGGGCAGAGACAGGAGGATTGCTGTAAATCCCAAGTCAGCTGGTTTACACTGTGAGTTCCAGAGCTACACTGTAGTGATATTTTGTTTATGTTTTAACAAATGAAGCTTGCCTAAAGATCAGAGTGCAGAGCTAAATCACTAGAAGCCAGGGAGTGCTGGCACATACCTTTCATCCCAGGACCTGGGAAACAGAAGCAGAAGGATGTCTGTGAGTTCAAGGCCACCCTGGGCTGCACAAGATTGACTCTGTCTAAAAGAGAAACAGCTCACACCAAGGTGATCCCAGTACTTGGGACCCCACGCCTTTCATCCCAGCACTAGGGGGAGGAGACAGGAGAGCAATGCAGTCTGAGGTTTAGTGGAGACAGATGGTGTCTGGAGGAGCAATCCGAGGACAGGATTGCCCCTTTGATCTGAGCATTGGTAGAGGTAAAAGAACTTTCTAGTGGTTGGCCTCTCTGCTTCCCTGATCTTTAACCCCTGTACCTGACTCTCGGTTTTTATTATTTAGATCCACTAGAAATCGTGCAACACTACACAGTGAGTCTTGTCTCAAAAACGAAACAAACCAAACTTCTATCTGTCTATCTAGATACAGATAAAATAAACAAGCACCCCACACAGTTCTAGGGTAGGGTGAGAATTTGCGGAATCCCCGGAGAGTTCTGGAACAACCTGCTTTAGATATACATGGTTACTTCCTTTGATCACCCCTCCTGCTATCTCGGGCCTCCCTCTGCATCTCTCTTAAGCTTTATCTTTTCTTTAAACCCTTGCATCTCTCCAGGGATGGCTCCAGCTGCAAAGGTGCTGGAGCATAGCCACACACTATTATCTCCTCAATCTTCCTCTGTTCTGGAATGTTCTATGTTTCTTGACATAGATTTATTTATCTGTTTATTTATTTACTTATTTTGTGTGTGATGACGATAAGCTCTTGAAAACCGTTACACATGCACTTCAGACGCATGACCAGCACTCCCATGTCAGCAACACCCACCTTGTGATTTTATTGGCCATTTTTTTTAAAGAATTCATTTTATTTTTATTTATATGTATGCATGTGAGTTCCTACAGAAGGCAGAGCAGAGTACCGGATCCCCTGAATCTGGAGTGATAGCTAGCTGTAAGCCTCCACGTGGGTGCAGGGAATTGAACCAGGGCCCTCTGGAAACACAGCCAGTGTTCTTAATGGCTGAGCCATCTCACCAGCCCCCCGTTTTCTGTTCTTAATCACCTATGACTCAGATTATCCGAGTAGCTGGTTCAGGGTGAACTTATGTAGGTCTATGTTTTCTAATGAACACATGAATCAGCTTTTGGAGGTCAGCAGTGGGCAAATGTTGCCATTTTCTTACGGTTAAACCATGTGGAGAGTGCAGACTACCCAGATATGTGTTTTAAAGTTGAGGTTTTATGCAAACAAAGCATTCAGCCATCCCAAAGCTCTAAAGAATAGGAACATACACACATCTTTAGCCTCTGATTTAAGAAATTAATGCCCTTGGAAGGCTGGGAGGGGGTAGTTTTCTTGGTCAAATACTTGTTGTACAAGCTCAAGGACTTGAGTTCAGATCCCCAGAACCCACGTAAGAGCCAGGAATGGTGGTACATACCTACAACTCCAGCGCAGAGATGGAGGGGGCAGAGCTAGGCAGATCTCTGAAGCTCACTGCCAGAGCCTCAGCCGAATTGATGAGCTCATTTGAATATGTCCATATACCACCCCTTTCCCCCACAAACAAATAGTATTTTCTTAAAGCAATGGTAAATCTCTTCCCAACCATTCCACCCATGCTGAGAGTGTGGCTCCTCTGGTCTCCATAGTGGCTTGTAGCTCTCCTTTCTGTTTGTAGTGTTCTTTTGCATATTCCTTCATTTTAATAACAGGGCCCCATGTCCTCCCACCACCTGTTCGCGGCTCTCAACACAAGGCTGAGATTTTCTCATCCTTGTCTGTGTTCCTCTGACTTCTGTTGTTTCAGAAACTAAGCAGCTGAAAGGACAAAGGTTAAAGCAACAACGCATGCTACAGGCACGTGCCTCTTCTGTCATCCTCCCCCAATCAACTCAGGCTTGTTCTGGACTCTATTTTTGGAAGGTATTTGTATAGAGAAAGATTCTCTAAGATTTGCAGAAAACACAAAAACCAGCTGAATGAGTAAATAAGACATAGCCATCTTGAAAATTACTTTTTTTTTTGCAAGACTCTTGGTGTAAGCCCCCCAAGGCAGGCACAGCCAGGGTGTAGAGGGTGTTGGATAAATATTCCGTTTATGAAGACTCTAAAGGGAAGCTCAACCAATATGAGACGTTTGAATGATAGTATATGGTAGGTATGCGTTATAATCAGTTTTCATTTTTTTTTAATTAAAAGGTTTTTGGACAAGGTTTCTCTATGCAGTCCTAGCAGGTCTGGAACTCACTATGTAGACGAGACTGGCCTCAGACTCACAGGGATCTGCCTGCTTCTGCTTCCTGGGTGCTGGGATTAAAGGTGTGCTCACCACTTCTGGAAGCTTCTGGGGTAAAATTTTCTTGGGAGACATCAATTCCCTGCTCCCCCAGATGACACCAATGGCAGACCAAAGCCCAACCTGGGGAACCAGTGAATTTCTTGGTTTTTCTTATGGGGTCTGAGTGAGGGACTCAACCACAGGAGTTGGAGAGGGCACATTAAAACAGCTGCCTCACTAGACAGTCTCACCTGAGTGTGGGTGAGGGCACTGCTATAGCTGTGCAGAGGAAGTCCCTGCCCCCTTCAACTGGCCTCCTACAGCCTTTAGACTGCTCCTGAGAGATGGCCTGCAGCTGGGGCAGAATCTCATGCACCTGGTTAGTATGTGCAGGATGGAGGGGGCCTAGGGTGAGGTCTAAGGACCCGTCCCACCCCTTGCTATGAAGACATGTCAACAGGCCCGGTGTTGATGGTCTCTTTGCCATGGTGCAACTGTTATGTTTGGAAGACAGTGCTCTATGAGAAAGCTGCTGTTTGGGTATGGAGTCTTGGATGAAGAATTGGAACAGTGTGAGAGCAGGGATTAGGTTTTACAAACTGGGTTCAAATCATGGTCTTGGTTGGGTACCCTCTGGCAGGTTGGTTAATTGCACTTTATAGTTATGTCTTTATCTATGAAGTAGGGACAGCAAGAGTGTGCCCTCATGGCAATGATGTGAGGCTTGAGGATGACTGGTATATAAAGCTCAGTTTAGCTTCCAGTAAGCGCTCAGTCAGTGGATATCTATGGATACATACATGGCTGGACAGGGCGCCAGCCAGTCCTAGACACAGAGACCCATGGGATCAGTCCTAACTCAGGAGGGTGTTTGGTTCTGTGAAGTGGCTCAGAGGTGTTGAGGTCAGAAAACAATTTAGAACATGATTCCTGAGGTGGGGCAGGAAGCCCGCTCTGAAGATGTGGGTATGAGCCCAGACTGGCTCTAATCACACCAAATGTCTCGAGCAGCCATCAACATTAGAAAGCTAATGGGAGCCGGGTGGTGGTGGTGCTGGTGGCACAAGCCTTTAATCCCAGCACTCAGGAGGCAGAGGCAAGTGGATCTCTGTGAGTTCAAGGCCAGCCTGGTCTACAGAGCAGCTCTAAGACAGCCAGGGCTAGACAGAGAAACCCTGTTTTGAAACACAAACAAAAAATAAAATGAGAGAGAGCGCTGACAGGAGAGTGAAGGGCAAAGGCTTGTGTTTGGGATCTTAGTCTGTGTGTGCAGGACTGGTGGGAGAGCCACTTAGCAAACTGCCGAATACTCAGGATTTGACTGAGATTCCTGGCAGACTTATATAGAAGCCCAATTATATTATTTTTCTTTTTCCTCTTTTCCTGAGTAGTAGAAGGGACCTTTCAATGAATTCATTGATGACTCAGATCTGCCCTCCTTTCCCCCATATCTCACTGGAATAGATTGAAATTGATGGAGTGAAGGATGAGGACTTAAGGCCTTACTTAGCTCAGCAGTGCTGTGATTGATTAACAATGTCTGCTATGGGTAATGAAGTGGCAAGTCACGGAATGCATGCTGTTTCTCTCTGCTCCCATCCAGAGCACAGCAGGTCAATTTAGCTTATGTATACTTTGTTCAAGTTTCTTTTTCTTGTTCTTTTTTTTAAATTCTGTTTTTCTATCTCTCTATCTCCCTCCCCCTCCTTCCCTTCTTTCTGTGTATGTGCACATGTGCATGCAAGTGTAGGGCAGAGGACAACATTTGGGAAAGTCCTCTTCCACCGTATGAATCCTGGGTTTGAACTCAGGTAGTCAACTTGGTGGCAAGTACCTTTACCCACTGAGCCATCTTGCCAGTCCTCTTCTTTTTGCTAGTTTCTTGAGTTCTTTATACATTTTGGAGATCAGACCTTTGTCTGATGTGGGATTGGTGAAGATCTTCTCTCATTCAGTAGGATGCCTTTTTGTCTTAATGATAGTGTCCTTTGCTTTACAGAAGCTACTCAGTTTCAGGAGGTCCCATTTATTCATTGTTGCTCTTATTGTCTGTGCTACTGGGGTTATATGTAGGAAGTGGTCTCCTGTGCCCATGTGTTTCAGTCTACTTCCCACTTTCTCTTTTATCAGGTTCAGTGTGGTCAGATTTATATTGGGGTCTTTAATCCATTTAGACTTGAGTTTTGTGTATGGTGATAGATATGGATCTATTTTTCATTCTTCTACAGGTTGACATCCAGTTATGCCAGCACCATTTATTGAAGATGCTTTCTTTCTTCCATTGTATAATTTTAGCTCCTTTGTCAAAAATCAGGTGTTCATAGGTTTGTGGGTTAATATCCAGGTCTTCAATTAGATTCCATTGGTCGATGTCTCTGTTTTTATGCCAAGCTGTTTTCATTATTGTAGCTCTGTAATAGAGTTTGAAGTCAGGGATGGTAATGCCTCTGGAAGTTTCTTTATTGTATGGGATTGTTTTGGCTATCCTAGGTTTTTTGTTTTTTCATATAAAGTTGATTATTGTTCTCTTAAGGTCTGTGAAGAATTTTTTTGGGATTTTGATGGGGATTGGGTTGAATTTATAGATTGCATTTGGTAGAATTGCCATGTTTACTATGTTGATCCTACCAATCCAAGAGCATGGGAGAGCCTTCCATTTTCTGGTGTCCTCTTCGATTTCTTTCTTCAAAGCCTTAAAGTTCTTGTCAAACTGGTCTTTCACTTCCTTGGTTAGTATTACCCCAAGATACTTTATGCTATCATGAAAGGTGAAGTTTCTCTGATTTCCCTCTCTGCTTCTTTATCCTTTGTGTATAAGAGGGCTACTGATTTTTTTGAGTTGATCTTGTATCCTGCCACATCACTGAAGGTATTTATTAGCTGTAGGAGTTCTTTGGTAGAGTTTTTGGGGTCACTGATGTACACTATCATATCATCTGTACATAATGAAAGTTTGACTTCTTCCTTTCAAATTTGGATCCCTTTGATCTCCTTATGCTGTCTTATTACTATTGCTAGAACTTCAAGCACTATGTTGAAGAGATATGGAGAGAGTGGACAGCCTTGTCTTGTTCCTGATTTTAGTGAAATTGCTTTGAGTTTCTCTCTATTTAATTTGATGTTAGCTGTTGGCTTGCTGTATATTGCTTTTATTATATTTAGATATGGTCCTTGTATCCCTAATCTCTCCAAGACCTTTATCATAAAGGGGTGTTGAATTTTGTCAAATGCTTTTTCAGCATCCAATGAAATGATCATATGTTTTTTTCCTTTCAGTTTATTTATATGATGGATTAAATTGATAGATTTCTGTATGTTGAACCAGCCCTGCATCTTTGGGATGAAGCCTACTTGATCCTAATGGGTAATTTTTTTGATGTGTTCTTGTATTTGGTTTGCTAGTATTTTATTGAGAATTTTTGCATCGATGTTCATGAGCGAGGTTCATAATTCTCTTTCTTGGTTGAATCTTTGTGTGGTTTTGGTATCAGGGTAACTGTAGCTTCATAAAAAGAGTTTGGCAATGACTCTTCTATTTCTATTATGTGAAACACATTAAGAAGTATAGGTATCAGCTCTTCTTGGAAGTTCTGGTAAAATTTTGCATTAAAACCATCTGGTCCTGGGCTTTTTTGGTTGGGAGGTTTTTGATGACAGCTTCTATTTCCTCATGACTTATAGGTCTATTTAAATTGTCCACCTGGTCTTGATTTAATTTTGGTATATGGTACTTATCTAAAAAAAAACTGTCCATTTCTTTTACACTTTCCAACTTTGTGGCATACAGGCTTTTGTAGTAAGACCTAATGATTCTCTGAATTTCCTCAGTGTCTGTTGTTATGTCCCCCTTTTCATTTCTTATCTTGTTAATTTGCGTGTTCTCTCTCTGCCTTTCGCATAGCTTGGATAGGGGTTTGTCAATCTTGTTGATTTTCTACAAGAACCAGCTCTTTGTTTCATTGATTCTTTGGATTGTTTTCTGTGTTTCTATTTTGTTGATTTCAGCCCTCAGTTTGATTATTTCGTCTTCTATTCCTCCTGGGTGAGTCTGCTTCTTCTTTTTTTCTAGAGCTTTCAGCTGTGCTGTTAAGTCTCTAATGTGAGCTTTCTCCGTTTTTCTTAATGTGGGCACTTAGTGCTGTGAACTTTCCTCTTAGCACTGCTTTCATAGTGTCCCATAGGTTTGAGTATGTTGTGTCTTTATTTTTGTTGAATTCAAGGAGGACTTTAATTTCTTTCTTTATTTCTTCCTTGACTCAGGGGTGGTTCAGTAGTTGACTGATCAGTTCCCATGAGTTTGTAGGCTTTCTGGGGGTAGAATTGTTGTTAAATTCTATCTTTATTCCATGGTGATCTGATAAGCACAGGTGGTTACTAAAATTTTTTTGTATCTGTGGATGTTTGCTTTGTTGCTGAGTATGTGATCAGTTTTCTAGAAGGTTCCATGAAATGCTGAGAAGAAGGTATATTCTTTCCTATTTGGGTTCTATAGATGTCTGTTAAGTCCATTTGATTCATTACCTCTGTTTGTTCTCTTATTTCTCTGTTAGGTTTCTGTCTGGTTGACCTGTCCATTGGTGAGAGAGGAATGTTGAAATCTCCTATTATTAGTGTGTGGGGTTTGATGGGTGCTTTGAGTTCTAGTAATGTTTCTTTTACATATGTGGGTGCTTTTATATTAGGGGCATAGATATTCAGGATTGAGACTTTATCCTGATTAATTGTTCCTGTTATGAGTATAAAGTCTCCATCTCCATCTCTTCTGATTGATTTGAGTTTGAAGTCAATTTTGTTAGATATTAGAATAGCCACACCCGCTTGTTTCTTCGGTCTGTTTGATTGAAAAACCTTTTCCCAACCCTTTACTCTGAGGTAATGTCTGTCTTTGTGGTTGAGGTATGTTTCTTGTAAACAACAGAATGTTGGATCCTGTTTTCATATCCATTCTTTTAACCTGTGCTTTTTTATAGGTGAATTAAGTCCATTGATATTAAGTGATATTAATGACCAGTGGTTGTTAACTTCGTTTTTTTTTTTTTTTTGGTGGTAGAGTTTGTGTGTTTCTCTTCTTTGAGTTGTGCTGGTGGAGGGTTGTTAGACGTTTGAGTTATTATGGGTGTTGTTGGCTTCCTTTGGACACCATGAAAAGACCACAACCTTTGGTGGTGGTTTTCCTTCTTGTACTTTCTGTAAGGCTGGGTTTGTGGCTACGTATTGTTTAAATTTGTGTTTATCCTGGAATATCTTGTTTTCTCCATCGATGGTGAAAGAAAGCTTTGCTGGGTATAGTAGTCTGGGCTTGCATCCATGGTCTCTTAGTGTCTGCAGCACATCTATCCAAGACCTTCTGGCTTTCATGGTTTCCATTGAGAAGTCCGGTGTAATTCTGATAGGTTTACCTTTATATGTTACTTGACCCTTTTCCTTTGCAGCTCTTAATATTCTTTCTTTATTCTGTATGTTTTGTGTTTTGATTATTATATGGTGAGGGGATTTTTTTTTTGATCCAGTCTATTTGGTGTTCTGTAAGCTTCTTGTAACTTCATAGGAATATCCTTCTTTAGGTTGGGGAAGTTTTCTTCTATATATTTTCTGGGCCTTTGAGCTGTAATTCTTCTCCTTCTTCTACCCCTATTATTCTTAGGTTTGGTCTTTCCATGGTGTCCCAGATTTCCTGGATGTTTTGTGTTAAGAATTTGTTGGATTTGCTGTTTTCTTTGATCAATGAGTTTATTTCCTTTATAGTATCTTCAGCACTTGAGATTCTTTCTTCTATCTCTTATATTCTTTTGGTTATACTTGTCTCTGTAGTTCCTGCTCATTTACCCAGATTTTCCATATCTAGCCATCCCTCTGTTTGTGTTTTCTTTATTGCCTCCATTTCAGTCTTCAAGTCTTGAACTGTTTCCATTACCTGTTTGATTGTTTTTTTCTAGGTTTTCTTGAGTATCTTTGAGGGATTTATTCATTTCTTCTAACTTTTTGTTTGTCTTCTCTTCCATTTCTTTAAAGGAGTTTTTCACATCTTGTTTAAGGGCCTCTATTATTTTCATAATGTTATGTTTAAAGTCGATTTCTTCTACTTCTTCTGGAATAGGGTGTTCAAATCTTCCTGTTGCGTGTTCATTGGATTCTGGTGTTGTCATGTTGCTTTTCAGGTTGTTGGAGGAATTCTTGCATTGGCGCCTGCCCATCTCTTCCCCTCTGGATGGATCTCCCCAGTACTGGAGCAGAGATTCTTGCTGGGCAAAGGACCTCGCAGACAAAAGGGCAGACTTGGGGGGGGGGTCAGGTGTGGAACAAAGAAGCCCCTGCAGCAGGAGCTGGAGGGGCCCAACAGGCCGGTGGGCACACACTTACCTCAGTGCAGGAGCAGGGACTCCTGCTGGGCCAAGGACCTCACAGACAAAAGGGCAGGCTTCTCTTTTCTTCTTTTTCTTTTGCTCTCGATAATGTCAGAATTTCATGAGGGCAGGCTCAACAGAACTTCTAAGGTTGTGCTGTCTCTGTACACACCACAGGGGCTTAATCAGGCCACTCTGCCTTGTGGGAACAGCCTACAGGGCAGGATGGAGTCCAGTAGCCCAGACTGTGTTAGAGCTGAGGTTAAGAAGTCAAATGAACCTGGGTTGAAATTCCAACTCCACCACTGACTTACTAGTTTTTCTGAGTTCTGGAATTTCTTCCTCTGACTGATGGGTGTGAGCACAGGGCTGTGTCTCCATGTCATTGCAAGGATGAAGCTAAAAGCTGCACAGAGGTCATTTGGCAAAGTTGCTGTCACAGAGCATATGCTCTGTCAACTGCTGCTGAGAACAAAGGCTCTGAGCAGTAGAAGAAATTCTTCCAGGGGTGACTTGGGCTTTAGTCTCTCTCTATCCCCTCTCTCCTTCCTTCCCTCTCATAAATTCCTGTATATGGACCAGAGGTTGACACTGGGTAGCTTTTACAGTAGCTTTCCGTGAGGCATGGTCTCTCAGGGAACATAGCTAGTAAGCTCCAGGGATGCTCCTGCCTCACACTGCCCAGTGCTGGGATTATTAGGCACATATCTGGATTTTTATATAGATGCTGGGGATTTAAACTCAGGTCATCACGCTTGCCTGACAAGCCCTTTATCAACCGAGACAAACTACCCAGCGCTGCTTAGACATCCCTTGACATCATCCACCATGAGGAGTCCCACTCTGTCCCTCTTCCCAGAGCTTCAGTGGCCTGGAGGAGGCTTTGAACCCCAGCCTGTGCCTTTTGTGAAACATGGTATGAGACCTTCAAGGATCTGACCCTTGGGATGGAGAGAAGTTAAGCTTTAAAGGGTGCATGAGGTGGTAAATGGTGGCAGTTGGGCAGGACAGCAATATCTCAGGGAAACAAACAGACCGAAGGCCATATTGTGAATAAACAACACACCAAAGAAGAGATAAGGTGACTTGAATGTATAACCATTCAATATTTTAAACTCACTGGGCTGACGAATGGAAGCGAAGCAGTATCCTGTTATAGAAAAAATGGGGGAAGCATGCTCAGTGCCTTTGCAGTGGACAGGGAAAGACTGGTAATGGATTTTTCTTCTTGTGGGGTCTGCCTGCTTCTGTTCCTCGGGAAGAGCAGTTAATCCCCACGTGTCCTCGTGGAAGCTGCTGTAGCAACAGTGATTCCATTTGAGATGGGACACATTCAGGGTTGTAATCCGGAGCTCCTGGTGACCTGATGAAATGAAGATGGTAAGGCAGCTGGGAAGAGGAACACGTGGCACTGCTACTCTGGGCTTCATTATCTCTTTTATTCATTTGAGTCCATTAACAAGGTGGGGTCCTGTGATGTGGAATTGAAATAGATTTTTAAGAAGCTTTATTTTATTTTCAAGTGTGTGTGTGTGTGTGTGTGTGTGTGTGCACCCTTGGAAGCCAGAAGAGGACACTGAATCCCCTGAAGTTATAGGTAGTTGTGAGCCACTTGATTTGGGTCCCCTGCAAGAACAGCAAGCGTTCCTAACCACTGAATCATCTCTCTAGTCCAGAAACAGATTTTAAATAGTTTTCATTTTCTCTCTCCATTACTCCCTGCCCCCTTCCTCTCTCTCCTTTTAAGATAAAGCCTATCTCCACCCACGCTAATGGGGTGGTGGGACATCATGAGGGCATTGTGAGGGGTAAGAGCCAGGGCATGGGGAGATGGTTCTGTTGGTGAAATGCTTGCCACAGAAGACCTGAGTTGGAATTCAGTTATATCGGCCTTGAGGGCCCTGGGTGGCTATATAAATTGCCTGAGTGTTTGATGGCTCATGCGTGGCCCTGGAACCCAGAAGTGCCAGCATTTGGGATGACTAGACATTTTGCCAAAGCGCTGGATGGTGGAAGCAATAACATGCCTCAGTGGTTAAAATCACATGTTGCTCTTCCAGTGGATGCTGGTACAGTTAAAACACCCACACGTCGGCCCACAACTCTCTGTCCCAGGGTGCTCCCCCATACCCTCCTCTGACCTCAGTGGACACCAGGCACATCCATGGTGTACATACATACATTCAGGTAAAACACCTAAACACAAAATAATAAAATAATTAAAAAACAAGCAGGTGAATGCTAGAGGAATATGTTAAACATTGATCTCTAACATTCATGTGCATGTACACTGTGCATATGCACACCTCCACAAACACACATATCACACACACACACACACACACACACACACACACACACACACACACACACACACACACACACACGAGTCAGGGCCAGAAGCAGTGTTCCCCCTTCTCCATTCAGTAAGACTCTTTGTACTAAAAACGATCTCCAACTGAGTAAGTCCCCTGCTCCTTTGAATGTGTGTGTGTGGAATTTGCTTGCCTCCTGGCAGTGTTCACTCTGAGACCTTCTAAGACTCTCTTACTGGGATCACCTCTTCAGGAGGACGGGATTTGGGACTAACTATGGTGGCCAGACAAAGCTTCACTCAGGAATTAAAGAATCCAGGCTCTGGGAAGGCGAGGTAGGTGAGTGACTCAATCAAGCCTGACTTCTGCTGTCTGTGTCTATGGAATGCTGTAGAACATTCTGCTAGCTGCTGACTCCATAGCCAACTCTATATCTTAATCACTACAGGGTCTCTGTATCGCACTCCCCGACTTCATTCATGGACAAAGGGAACCAGAGGAACATGAATGGCTATGCTTGGGGCACCTCCAGTGACACTTTTGAAGAGAGACTGACCCAACTGGGACATAGGAAAGGTTTGTGTATTTTCTTCTCTGCTGTTTTTCCTGTATAGAATGTGAAGCATGGTTGGGGCTCCAGCAGCCATTTTGTGACTAGGAAGCATTATTGAGGATGAAAGTCACATGTTGAAGTTGGCAGAGAAGAAAGGTATAAGGTTAGGCTACTGGTGATTGTCTGGCACTCTTTACCTGAGCTCTGGATTCATTGTACCTGAGATAAAATTAACCTCTGCCTATTTTAAGCCCTGATGGCCTTGATTTCTATTACTATGCAGCCAAATTGAACCATGTATATGGCCCCAAATGTTAGAAACACTTATCACATAGAGTCAGATAGTCAAGGAGTCAGGTTATAATTTAGAGATGACAAATAGCGTCTTAGCCAGGCGTGGTGGGGTGCACCTTCAGTCTCAGCACTTGGAGGCAGAGGCAGTGAGTTCCAGGACAGTCAGAGCTGCATAGTGAGATCCTGTCTCAAACAAACACAAATAAGAATGTAGGAGTCTTGGAGCAGTTTTGTTGCTCACACCTTGCCTGAAGGCTGTGCAGGATCTAGATGAAGCATAGGATCCTCTATGGTTTATGTCAGTTTGAGTAGGATTGTCCTTCATGACCAGAAAAGAAAAAGAAACAAACGAATGTAAACATCTTCATTGGTTTGGAAAGTACTCAGGTTGGTCATTTCTTCCTTTACCACATTTTTTTTTAAATTTTACGTTTCATGTGTGTGCACACTCCCATGCATGTACACACACACATCATAGGACAGTTTGCAGAGGTTGATCATCCCATTCCACCAGATTTGGCCTCAAGTGACTCTCCATCTCACCAGTCCTACAATCTGTTTTTTTTTTTTTTTTTTTTTATTGTGAAACAACACTCAGCATAGCCCAAGAAACAAAACCCTGTGATTATAAAACACATTAACTGAAGAAGAAATCACCCAGTGGAGCCATTTTGTCATTCAAAGCCCCTGGACATGGCCTACCTTCAGTGGAAGGGAGAGAGTTCTGGTGGGCCACCGACATCCATTGCAGGCTCTGGGCTCCGAGCCCAGCAATTTGCCCACTGTCATGAACTGCTACAACTCTTGTGGGGACTGGCTGAGCAGGGTAGGAGTTACTGTGTGAATATGAAATTGTCTGAGTTTAGCTGTTTGAAAAATAATGACATGGAGCCCCATGCCTCTCCACAGGTGCTTCCTCTGCCGGAGCCTGGGCCTGAGCTGACTGTCTTTGGGGATGCTGAGCACTGCAGATACGGGATGATGAGGACTTTCATTCTTTGGGGGTATGTGTCTGGAACTCTGAGTTTTACAGTTCATTTCATTTTATGGTATGTATGAATCAGAGATTGGGGGAGGAAGGAGGGAGGGAGAAAGAGAGGGAGGGAAAGCTGGGGAAGGGGACACAAGCAGATTGTCATCCACCGTCTTTTTGGAGACTCCAGGCACACATATTTCACAGTCAGATAATGATGGTCATTTCACCTGTTCTCCAATAAGTGCTGAAAAACTGTCAATCAAGTGAAAATACACACGGCCCATTCTGCGGCCTTTGAGCTTCCACAACCGTCCAACTCTCTGTTCTGACTGTTTAAAAGGGAATGGCTGTGTGCCTAATGACCCATGGGCTCACTTCGGAGGCCTCTTTATAAATGGGGAGTCGGGAGAGAGTCCTTCATTCTTTTTGTATTCCAGTCTCTCTGCTGAGGAGGATGCTTGGAGACCTGGCTTTTCTCTGGTCTCTGTGTCCTCTATCACCCTCCTCCTTTCTAATTCAACACTGGCAGATCCTAATGTCCTGTCAAACCCATTTCAGGGGATTTCTCTCCGGAAGGCTTTCTAATGAAGTCATTAGAATGATGACATTTAATTACAGAGAAAGGTTTTCTTTGGGGCCCAGGGAAAGCAAATACTTCAATCAAGTTGGTACGGCTTTGTGTTCCTCTGGAGCCCACTTTCTTCTTGTCCAGTCAGACGGCAGTGAGGAGAAGAGAAAGTCCCGATAACAACGCTGCTGTCTGCTGTGTTTGCTTGGGAGGTTTTTCAGCTGGTGCGAAAACTCTCAGGCTGGGGCTTAAATCAGATAAATGCAATACCCCCTAAATGACTGCCTTTATTGTGACCTTGCCTGGGGATGGAGCTTGAACCACAGCTTCTGGTACCACGGCCTTCAGGGCTGTAGACTGATCTGTGATCAGTGTACTTGATTTGTAGTAGCCCCCCATGAATCCCTGTGAAAGTGGAGTTCTGGGGAGCCAGGTAGCAATGGCCCTCATTGCTCCCGGGCCTGGCCCTTCTCCTAAGACTCAGTATGGGATGGAGGGTAGAGGCCTTAATTTTGACAAGGTTTAACCTTCCAGGCTCTGAGGCTCTCCCTTGGGCTTGCAGCGTACCCCTACCCCGATTCATCTTCAGAGGCCTGTTCTGGGATGTGGGTGAGCATTGGTTCACTGTGGTTTGTGGAGGGTGTACAGAGCTGACGTGTATGCTAACGGCCCTGGCACTGAGCGGGGAGGTTATGGCAAGGTTATTAAACAGAGCTCTTGGGATCCTGAGGGAGGGGGGAGAGTGAGAGCAGTCAAGGGTAACCAGCTAGGGAGCCCTGTAAGGCTTAGGGGTTGGGCCAAGATGATTAGGACTGTGGACTGCACACTGGCCATGGTGGGGTCACCTGGTGATGTGTGTATGTGTGGGGTGTACCCAGGTGCTGTGGTTGGGTGGTATATCCATACTTGAGGTGACTTTGAAGCCCTTCTATGGGGTCAGACATTGGCCAATGCTGTGTCTCCTGGACCTGGGCATAAAGAGCCTGGGCTGCTGGGAGGGTCTGCTCTCTCTGCTGGGAGCTGCCGTGTAAGCAGGAGCAGAGCCCTCATTACAGCCAGCATGGTGCCGTTCACTTGGGCATGGGCTCCAGGTGCTACTGCAGGGGTCAAGAACTGTGCTGCTTCCAAACCAGGCAACATTCTGAAATACTGGATGGTTATGCATGGTCTTGCCTGCTTCTCCTCTCTGCCATCTGAACTATAAGAGGTGCAGAGCGGGTGGGTGAGAGAGATATCAGAAAAGTGAGCCATGGTATCATCCATAACTCTTCCAGCTCAGTGGGAGGGAGCAGAGGACTCCCTGGGTGGCTTCCTGTTAAGGGGATCATGTCTCCCATGGTAGAGCAGGACAGCCAACTTCCTGCTCACATAGACCCATATTAGCGTATTTCTAAATGCTGACCGTTCTTTACAGATTGCATTGTCTCTGTGTCTGCTACTTTCCTCTATATTATGCCAAACGTGGGATTTACAGAGAAGGGTTTGTTCTAGCTAGCATTTCCAGGCAGACAGTCCACAAGGGTTGTGGGGAAGGCACATTGGCTGGACCAGCTTGGCCTGTGGCAACTGGAGGTTGAGGTGGCTGGTCACATCATGGCAGCAGACAGGAACCAAAAGTGGATATAACTTTGAAGACTTTCCTTACAGCAACCCTCTTCCTTCAGTCAAGTACCAGTATGAAAGGATCCTCAAGTTGTGCCATCAGTTGGGAACCAAACTTTCAACCACGCGCACCTGTGGGGGACTTTCACGTCCAACTCATGGCACCTTCCAAGCCAATGGCTCCTAAGAGATATGTGCGCTACGCTGAGCGCTGCCTGGGTGCTCGGCTTCCTCTTTCTTTCCTAATGGATAACTGGCTTTCTAAGGAAGGTAGAGTTGCTTCCAGCATGAGGCCAGAACCTGGATGAAACAGGAAGGAGCAGCTAGAACCACAGACTATGAGGATGCCCAGGCTTCTTCTTTCAGTGTGAAGCTGTTTGTTGGTTGATTTGAACCTGTTTGCTTGACAACTGAGCAGGAGGTGGAGTGTGTGTGTGTGTGTGTGTGTGTGTGTGTGTGTGTATAGATGCGCAGAGCAGCTTTGAAGGCAGAGTCTTTTCTCTGCTGAAGCTGTGTGACCCTCCAGTGATTGTGTGAGTTGGATGAGAAGCTGTGGGTCATGCAAGGTTGTTGACGACAGAGGGAGGGAGCCATCTGGTTTTTGAACACTTGCATGAGCCAGGTGCTCACTAAAGCTTGAATCAGTGCAGCTGTTCATTTCCAGCATCTAGTTTCCAGAGAAGGAAACTGAGGCTCAGAGAGATGGAGCCATTTGCTTAAAGTCACATGAGCTGGCGTTGAAACTCAATGCATGTGAGCAGAGCCCAGTATCCATCCCTAACTGGGCACACTGGCAACTAAGCTTGTTATGTCTCTACCTGAGATGACAGGCAATTTCTTCTCCTTGAGGAAGTTTGGACCAGTCTGTTGTGTTCTTCAAGGGAAGGTATGCCCATGCCGAACCTGGGTTCGAACTTTGACTAAGCCACTTACTAGCTTCCCTGGTCCTGGCCAGTGCGTATGTCTGTCCTGAACCTTACTGCAAAGGCTGTGTTTGCCTGGCTTCACATCAGCTGGCTCCCTGCTGAGCTTGGCCAATGGGAGCCAGAGATGTTAGCCTGGACTATGGGAGCAGAGGAACCAGAAAAAATATTCCTCCCCAACCTCTTCCTCTGCCAACTTTCCAAGATCCAAAGGAAAGCTTCGCCCTGGGACTCTGGTACTGTCTTCTGTTCTCTATGCCCCCCTTGTCTATTCTTCTTCCTCCTTTTGTCTTTGCCCCCTCCTCCTGCTGCCCCTCTTCCCTCCATCTTCCTCCCTCCACATCTGTTCTCTTTCTCATTTCTCCCTCCTCTCTCCCTGCCTCTTCCTGTCTCTCTCTCATGGCTCCAGCCCAGGGAAGGACTAGCTTTCTCGCCTCAGGGTGCCCCCTCCCACCTGCTGTTGCCATCGGTTTCCTCCTCACCAGTGAAACCCGTTCCCTGGATTAAATTTTCCCTGTTGAAAATTCATGAAATGGTTTTTGTTTGCTTCTTGCTGCTGTTTTGAGACAGGATTTCACTAAGTAGCCTATGCTGACATTGAACCTGGGATACATCTGGCCTCAGCTTCCCCAATGCTGTGGCTACTGGTGTGGGCCACAGTACCCAGCTATTCCTAATTTCTTGATTGGATCCTATGACAATACCTGTGAAGTGACTTCCAGTCTTCCAGCCTTGACCTCCTTGTCTGTGAAGTAGGGTTAATTATTGGACACACCACTTACGGTAACACAAGGTTCAAATGTGGTAGCTCTTGCTTGGCCCTTGGTTTAGTTTCTGGCTCACAATAATGATGGTTTTCCCCACTAGGCCCTAGGCAGGAGCTGCAGGCAGTCATTTCAGGGTACAGTTCTGTCTATAGCCAGAGGCCCCACCATTTACCCTCTGAAACGCATTGGCCCTGTGTGCACACTCATCTCTGTGCTCCACAGACATTGGCCCTGTGTGCACACTCATCTCTGTGCTCCACAGGCATTGGCCCTGTGTGCACACTCATCTCTGTGCCCCACAGACATTGGCCCTGTGTGCACACTCATCTCTGTGCCCCACAGACATTGGCCCTGTGTGCACACTCATCTCTGTGCCCCACAGACATTGGCCCTGTGTGCACACTCATCTCTGTGCCCCACAGACATTGGCCCTGTGTGCACA